>JACXGI010010133.1:0-12047 GCA_016801175.1 Esox masquinongy
AGATGTACAGACAAACACACACAGACAGAAACACACACATACATACAGATGTACAGACAAACACACACAGATAGACACACACACACATTCAGATGTACAGACAAACACACAGACAGACACCTGGGTTGCCTTTAGGGAGGATTAACCGATCCCAAGTAGAGGTGATTTGGAAATGTATTGTCTTTTGCTTGCTATGGATGATTGATAATATTGGGCTGCATCAGAAATCCCATCCTGTACCCTACATAATGCACTTCATTTGACTAGAGCACCTCTGGGTCTACACCTTACATGGTTAGGAAATATGAGGTCATTTGGGATGCATCTTGCTAAAAGAGCTTTTGTCATCCTAGAGGATACTGTGAGGTACTGGTTCTCCCAGAGAGGCCCAACTCCATTTACGTCTGTCAAAATACAGTATTTCCATTGTCTCACTTCAAATATGTTCTGGGATAATATTTCACACAGAGTTATGTCAT
Source organism: Esox masquinongy (assembly GCA_016801175.1). Taxonomy (NCBI): domain Eukaryota; kingdom Metazoa; phylum Chordata; class Actinopteri; order Esociformes; family Esocidae; genus Esox; species Esox masquinongy. Next base: position 480 of record JACXGI010010133.1, read on the forward strand.
TAATACAGGACTCCACAGTGCTATCATCCTGGTGGCATACGCTCCTAAAAAGTTGGTGTGCTATCTTGATTTGTTATTTGTGAGTGCCCCTGCGCTACTTTATATATCAATCTTACAGTTTTTTTCAATTGCTTACACACTAAAATTAAAACTTTCCCACAATTAGCAAAACCTTACACTCGAGGAGCAAAATACCGGCCTAGATTTGCACAACTGTAAGCACATTGTCAGCTTCACACAATTTACAGTTCAATACCTTCCACCATACTCTCCTAAACCCCATCGAGGAGTTCTTCTCAGCATGGCGGTGGAAGGTTTATGATCTCTGTCCCTATGTCTAGATGGCCCTCATTCAAGCTATGGAGGAAGCATGTGATCAAATTGAAGCAGCATCCATACAAGGGTGGATTCGTCACTCCAAAAGATTTTTCCCACGTTTCCTTGCAAATGAAAATATAGCCTGTGATGTTGACGAGGCCCTGGGCCAGATCCAGCTAGGCGGAGAGATGGTTAGGTTATTTATTTTTTATTCGGTACTGAACTGGATGTGTAATTTATGTTACAGTATTACTGTAAGCTTACAGTACAATGGTACGTTCAGTAATACTGTATGAAAACTGGAAAATTTTTTGTTATGAATGTTTTGTTGAAATGTTCAGTATTGACTGACTTGAGTACATGAAAATAAATAAATATTTTCATTAGTCTGCACAATTGGTGTCATGTGGTGTTGGTGAATTTATTTTTACACTTTCTCTGTGTAAATGCTAAGTGTTTTTGGTTGAGCACAGGAGTGTTTGAGTGATTCAAACAGAATCAGACCAGATGATGGTTGGGTTTATGTTATGACAAGAAAATACGGTTTTTATAAGACATTGTATAGTTTTGACAAAAGTGTTCCATTTTGCAAATGATCTGAGGTGTTGTGCTACTTCGGTGTAGTGTTGTGCTAATTGTGTGAAGGGGTTTGAAAAACCGGGCCCTGTTTTCAAAATTGTGCTTAAGCAATTGAAAAAAACTGTAAAAGCAAGCATTTTCTGGTACCCCAGAGCCCGGTACTTTCTAATATTTTATTGTGTTCATAAATTTCATTATGTAAGCCTATGTAGAGCCATTGAACTTTTAAAAGCCTTTATCTACTTGAAAGATTTTAATACCTGAAATGATTTAGTTACACAGGTCTGCAATACCATTTGGCTACAGCTAATGTTACTAGCAGCCTAGCTAAGCAGATCAGACAGCTGTAGCACGGTTGTCTGGCTGACATCTAATGAGCAGGGATGAGATAACGATGACTGAATTTAATGTTATTGCTCGATAATCTGTCCAAGCATTTTGTGAATGCTGCTTATCTAACAGGGGCTTAACATAATTCAATATTTAAAAGAGCACTTCATTGAAACTGTCACTGAAAACCTTGATTATTCTAACACCAAAGAAATCGAAACCGAACTGCCCTAAAAAACCACTAATCAGTCAGTTGCTCTGTTGTCTGTCAACACTGATCCACCAGATTAACAATCATTGGTCCAAAGCTTCAGTTCGCCACAAACTGCACGCAGAGACATTCAAACGGTACCCGCGCGTATATCCGCCGAAAGCTGGCACTATCCTTTTAAAGGCCCCCACCACAGTCAGACATATGGAATGGCTTGTAGAGTGCGGAGGGGTAATCAGCAGGCCGATGCAATTACTATGAAACCAACTACTACGTAAGAGTGCGTTGTTATTTACCCCCTGCTTCAAGTCATTACTATCGTGGCATTAAATCATATACAGACCCCCCCGAAGATTCTGACGTCCTAAAGTGTTTCCAGCTACAAGACGAGGGTGTCCGAAGTATTATCTCACGCCAAAACGTGTACGCTCACCGTACTGCATGACTTCATACAAATGCACACAGGCGTCGTCATTATTTGGAGTCGGACCTTAAACACAGCCCCAAATTACACATTGTCAGCTCTTTGTCACTGGCATTAAATATTCAGTACCAGTCACACCTACTCAGGTGTGACTGGTACTGTCACACCTGAGTAGTTTGGACACACCCACTCATTCAAAGGTATTTATTTAGTTGTTTTTCACATTGTAGAATAATACTGAAGACATGAAAGCCGCTAAATAAAACATGGAATCATGTAGCAACCAACAAAGTGTTCAACAAATCAAAATACAGGTACATTTTAGATTCTTCAGTGTAGCCACCCTTTGCCTTGACGACAACTTTGCACACACTTGGTATTCTGGTCGACATATTAAGAAATAAAATACCCACAACTCAACAAACCCTCAGGTCAGTTGAGGTAAAGAACAACTGCACAGTTCGGACAATAAACGGTGACTCATTACCTCACTGCCCGACACAATATGAGCACTGTCATAATGGCCTTCTGATACATGTGTGTGTGTGTGTGTGTGTGTGTGTCATGTGTGAGAGAGAAAGAGTGTGTGTTTGGAGAAGCCACTATGACACTCAACTGTAAAATTCTGGAGAAGCTAGAGGAAGTCTGCTTTATGTTTACTGTCTGAAGGGAGAGAGAGAAGGGGAGAAAGAAAGGGAGGGAGGGAGGGGGGAAGGAACAGAGGAGAGAGACAGGGGAGAACGACAGACCAGAGTGAAAGATCAGGTGGGTGGGGGGGGGGGTAAACAAAAAGGGTAGAGATGATTAGAGAGAGGACAGAGAGAGACATTGAATGGGCTTGTATGAAGAGAAAGTGTCCAACAATGAAGTACTATAATGCTACTTGGGTTGCTTCTGGTCATTTTCTAAACTTACCACATTCTTTAGTCATTTTCGTAACTCTTTCATTATTCAGTGCCCTAGGGTGGACCAGCAGTAACACATGGTATGTACCAGTCCAGGATGGGTTTGAATCCCAACAATCTTTCTCCATAATGGACTCCACAGGTGCTTTCATTGAAAAAGCCATGTTGGGCTTGGAGGGGCCTGCTAATTATATCGACACCAACACACTGACAAGTAGTACAATACTAAAAAATCGGTCAAAACATCTATGCTGAGAAAGACTCATATGAAACACCGATGGTACATGTATGCACTAAGGTTATGCTTAACATTTATTATGTTTCAAAGTTTTAAGCTCCTTTCTTAATTATTTCATATACTTTACATGAGGTCACTCAGAGCACCAGAGATACTATAAATTCACAATCTTATTATACAGTAATCACAAATTCCCAAAGGAATGACTAGATTACTTAGATAAGTGTACATGAAATCCTTATGTATTACATAAAATCCTTAAATTTGGTAGTTCACTGAGCGCTGAAATCCTAGACGCAACACTCGACAAAACAAAATAATTATGGGGGGGGGAGGGCTAGCGCTCGTACCGTTTCCCTCTATATACACTGCAGAACACAGATAACCTCAATTTGGATAGATCACACAGTGCGAGAGCCTTTGGAGTGATTCATTCCCCATTCATTTCCCCTTGTCAGGATGACAGTCAGGCAGGTAGAGCCCTAGATCCCAGTCCAGAGCAGAGACAGCTGCTGGTGTGAGAGAGCAGTCACACTCCCCCACTAACTTCCACACATCCATCGGAACTACACCTGAGGGAGCCTGGATCTCCTATGTAACTCCACCTATGTCGCTCCATCCCTACCCACCCCCCACCCTTCCTCTCTCTTCACCCCTTTCTACTCTCTCTTCCTCACTTTCTTTGTGTATACTTGTTTCTTAATCACTCTTTTCTTTCCCTCTATCCAATCTCTTTCTCTATCCACTCTCTGTCCTTCTACCCCTCACTCTCTCTCCTTCTATCCAATCTCTTCTCTCTGTCCTTCTACATCTATCTATCCCTCTACTCTCCTCTGTCTCTCTAAACCTCTCCCCCTCTGCCTCCACACATCTCTACCACTCAAAATAAACTGCTGACTGCGTATCTGTTTGAGTCAATATCTTGTCCAGGTGGGATCCTTGGGTCCCAGTTCTTTCAGGAAACAGGAGCCATGAGACCCACAAGACATTTATGCAAAGCCTTTTTATCTCCCCCCAACAAACGCCCTTCACTATGATCTAGAAACTTCAAATTTCTATGAAACTTATATGATCGTAATCCAAGTAGAGGTGTACCTGGTTCAGAACAGTGTTCACAGTATCATTGGAAACATCATAACCAAAGCTGATATCAACAACATCATGATTGAAGTTGGCATCACAAAACATACCTGAAGCTGACCTCACAATATATCATAACTGAATCCAACATCTCAAAACATCATAACCAAAGCTGACACAATAAAACATTTGTAAGCGAAGTGGATTTAATAAAACGCCAGAATTGGTGGCTTAGGGCGTTTAAGTGTTCTAGCCACTGTCTCAGTGTACAATGTACTGGTGTAGTATGGTTTATAATTAACAATATAATTAACAACACAAAACATTGTGTTGCTCATGAGCACACAATATGACAAAGCTTTTATCATTTCCATACCAAGTCGGGGGGGGGGCTGCGCGGTCTGGGTTGGTGGGTTTAGCAATCTAATACGGTTCCTTGCCTCGTTGCGCTGTAGCGGCTCCGTGATTGAGCACACAGGTTCCACAAGGAGGTGCTTTTTTAATTCGATACATAAATAAAATGCATTGTATGATGTAAGGTTATTGGAGAGACACTGGGAAAGAACCCAGCAGTACACGTGGGCCAGATTCCAACCCATGCTACAGCAGTACATGTGGGCCAGATTCCAACCCATACTACAGCAGTACACGTGGGCCAGATTCCAACCCATGCTACAGCAGTACATGTGGGCCAGATTCCAACCCATACTACAGCAGTACACGTGGGCCAGATTCCAACCCATGCTACAGCAGTACATGTGGGCCAGATTCCAACCCATGCTACAGCAGTACATGTGGGCCAGATTCCAACCCATGCTGCAGGAGTACATGTGGGCCAGATTCCAACCCATGCTACAGCAGTACATGTACACCGGGGGCAGTGGCTCAGACCAGAGGACCACCTCTCAGGTCAGAGTGTTTGTCGGTGTACATGCGAGTCAATTACATTTGAGTCAAGGCATGTCCTAGCAGGGCAATCAGTCCACTGTCCACACAGAGAAAAGCAATGCAGAATCTGGCTCCATAAACTAAGAACAGATTTTTCATTTGTAATCTCTCAACTGGAATGAAAGATATCAACACCTTGCTGTTCTTCATCGAGTGAGGACAAAACCCACACATTACTGGCAGCTGGTCTGGACCCCAGAGACAATTTCTCTAGTCTGACTGAATGAGTCCATAACGATGGTTCTTGACAGCTGGTTATGATGTTCTAATGTTTCGAGTTTGGCTTTAAAATTGTAAAATCCAATGCAGTCTGGAGCAGATTTCAGCTTCGGAACACGATCGCTATTGACGACACACTGAGCTGATATCGTCATCGCCAGGGCAACATTAATCCACCCAGCCAGGCAGGGCTGAAGATCCGCAGCGGTTCTGGAACACAGGCTCATCAGCACATTCACTGGTATCATTAAAGGCTTTGGCGTTGTGAACCAAACACAGCAAGCAGCACGAAGGGCCCCCAGAGTTCCATATCTCAAGTCACGACTGACCCATTAACCTTGTGCTACTGAACTTAAAACACCAGTGGCTAGTTTCTCTGTGTTGGCTGTTCGGTCCATGTGAGCCTAGTGATAGCAACACATGTAATTTGATTTAAAAGGCATCTGGGACAGGAGGCCAAGCAGAAAGACTAGAAGTAAAGAGAGAGGTCTTCGGCAGGGAACGCCCGGACGCTATGTCTCAGGTTTCTGGGGTCCCATAACAGTACTCGGGAAGCTAACGCAAGTCTTCTGGTCTCAAGCCCAGACAGCTCAGGAAGCTAACACAAGCCGTCAGGTTTTCATTCACACTCACACTGTTATATCGCAATTTACTTTTCCCATGGCAATATTTGTTTGTTAATTGTGTTGCCATGGTCACCGGCAGCTGCCGTGAGTGTGTGAAGACACTCTGCCTGAGCAAAGGGAACAGACAGTGTGCTCTGCAGGGAAATTGGCAAGTCTCCGCTCCATGTATGTAAAGTTCTATTATCAAAACAAGACTGTTAAAAATCTAAAAGTAACTAGACAGGCACTTGCCAGGTAGGGGGGACTTTTATGGTAGCTGATTTGGATCCTAAACAGGAGGCAGAATAAAACTTTACAGAGGTATGCCCCTCTGAAAACCTACAGGAGTTTACCATCGAACAATGACAGTGAGGCTGAGAGCTGGGATCGGTCATTATTGAGCAACAGCACGGTATGTTGGATAGCGTTCCACCTGGAGAACAGATGGAGAGTAAAGCACGTGTTGGAGAGGTTGGTTTTTGAAGGGCGGAAATTGTAACAGTTTCTCCTTACTCCTTTATTGAAGAAATATTATTTCACACCCTGATAACAGCCCTTTTTAAATCTAAAAGAAAAGGAATTGGAGAATTAAAATAATGACTCAAGTAATAGTATTTTACAGTTTTTCCCAATTGTTTACACTCAACAATTGGAACTTGAAACGCAATCACAGAAATACCCATGTACCAAATCCCTAAACCAAGTCTGCAAAATTGCAAACACAATTCCTGCTTTACACTCAGTTTTCAATTCTACATCACACTTTTTGCAAAACACAACACACAATTCTCTACATTAGGCACAGCATTCAAAATTAAAATCTCTTTAGTCCCTTTGGAAAGCAATAGCGATCACAATGCCAAGCTCTATACACCAATTGGCAACACCCACTCCTCACAGGTGTAAACACTAGTTGCTGAATGGTTCACTGACAAATCTGGGGCTGTATTCACAAAACATTTTATCTTACCACTAGGAGGACTCCTAAACATCACTAAATGTTCCTAGCTAAGAGTTTCCTCTTAAAACCTATTCACAAAGCTGCTAAGACCAACTTTTACTAAAGAATGGGGAGAAGTCTTAAGCTAAGAGAAAATGAGTCATTTTGCCATATTGAAATAAACATTCAAATAAAAATGTAGGCCAAGTGTCAATGATTAAACATGAAATTAAGAATGATAACCGACTAGTCAAGATATGGTCAGCTAACTGTCAGCCTCTTACATGTCTGGCAGCTCATAAAGAAATGCGTGTTTGTAAGGTTTGCCTCCACCTCTCATCCTCGCCCTTCCAACCAGGGTGGTGAACGCACCCCTCACAGCAGATCCAAATCCCTTGAACGCACCCCTCACAGCAGATCCAAATCCCTTGAACGCCCCCCTCACAGCAGATCCCTATCACCTGAGTACTAATCACCGAAATACCACTCACCTGTGCTCTCCCTCCTCCTCTGGCAGGGAAAATGCTGCATTTTCTCTGTGGCCAAGTAGGGTCCTCTTGAGGTGTTACAATCTTGATGTCTGATGTCATTGGGTTGTTTCTGTTTGTTGGTGAAGTGACAGCATCCCTGACAGCTCTAGTTGATCATAATACCCTCACAATTAAGGCGATACCTTTTTAAAAGCTCAGTATCAATAAATGTTTCTAAAACGTTGACCTGATTATGAGGTGGATTGCTGGCAGCAGTCCTTTTAGGATTGTTTGTGATTTGGTCTTAGTGACTTAGGAGTCCTCCTGACTACTCCTAACTTCTCACAGATTTAGGAGCTGGTTATAGCGCTAAAACGCTTTGTGAAATACTTTTAGGCCAAAATATTTGGAGTCCTAAAGTTAGGACTGACCCGCCCATTGTTTTTAAGAGTTACTCCTAAATCAGCAAGTTAGGAGCTACTTTTAGTCTTAGGATGTTTTGTGAATACAGCCCCCAGAGCTTTAGCACTACAAAAGGCCACAGAAGAGATCTCCTGTTTTAGTGGAAAATGGAAGTCAATAGTGAAGCAAGAGCTAGAGGTCAAGGAGTGAGAGAAGTAGGTGGAGGAAGGACAGTTGTCTCAGATGATGATCAGGGCCACACTGGCTGACCTTGTGCTCAACCATGGTTTGAGTATGAGGGAGGCTGAGTTCAGCCCAACCGGAGCCGCTACACATCATCATGCATCCATCATCCGTACATTCAGAAATGAGAACCGGTAAGTTACCTGCCATCTACACTATGCTCTTTATGTATGTCTACTGTAGTGTTCTAACTGGTAAATTACCTACCATCTACACTATGCTCTTTATGTGTGTCTACTGTAGTGTTCTAACTGGTAAATTACCTACCATCTACACTATGCTCTTTATGTGTGTCTACTGTAGTGTTCTAACTGGTAAGTTACCTACCATCTACACTATGCACTTTATGTATGTATACTGTAGTGTACTAACCGGAAAGTTACCTACCATCTACACTATGCTCTTTATGTGTGTATACTGTAGTGTACTAACTGGTAAGTTACCTACCATCTACACTATGCACTTTATGTATGTATACTGTAGTGTACTAACCGGAAAGTTACCTACCATCTACACTATGCTCTTTGTGTGTATACTGTAGTGTACTAACCGGTAAGTTGATGTCTGTATGCTCTTTATGTATGCTCTGAATCTGGATGAAACAGGTCTACAGGATACCATTTGAGCGAAACTCAGAGAGGGTTAAAGAACTGCGCTATGAATATGTGCAAATAAGTACTATACTGTGAATTTACTATCACATCAGCCCTGTATAAACATTACAGTAGTGTAATCCAGTGTATTCTGCCTCACCATATTGACTGCTCAAGGTCTATTTCACATAACTGTCTTGTCTTGGAGCTGGATGCCGCTGCAATTCAACACGTTTATACTTACAATGATGAGGCAGGCTTCAACCTAGCCAAAAGAAGGGGCCGGGGACAGAACACTACTGGCCACCGTGCCATTGTGAATGTCCCTGGACAGCGTGGAGGGAATATCACCGTGTGAATGTCCCTGGACAGTGTGGAGGGAATATCACCGTGTGAATGTCCCTGGACAGCGTGGAGGGAATATCACCGTGTGAATATCCCTGGACAGCGTGGAGGGAATATCACCGTGTGAATGTCCCTGGACAGCGTGGAGGGAATATCACCGTGTGCGCAGCTGTTAGCCAACAAGGCGTCCTCCATCACCATGCCAACCTCCATCACCATGCCAACCTTGGTCCCTACAACACCGCCCTTCTCATCACATTCCTGAACACACTACATGGCATCCTCATTCCAGCCGAGCAGAGGGTTGGACCAGAGCAGCCCAGGTATGTTGTCATCTGGGACAACGTGAGTTTCCACCGGGCTGCTCTGGTCCACAACTGGTTCATTTGTAATGAAAGATGTGTTTTTGGAAGGTATGTTAAGGTGCAGTGTTGTCTGGCATCTCAACTCAGTGGGACATCCTAATCTCACACCATTGGGCCTATTTGTTTCCTGAAAGGAACGTACATACACGGGGGGGCCAAAGTGGCCCCATCTGCTCAGACGAACCAGGTGTGAGGATGGACAAATCAACAAAGTAGAAATATGACTTTTGTTGGATTAACTGTTTTAGTGTACGGTTCGTGCTAAACAACCTACACTTTATGGGCGCTTATGATAACTGATATAGGTACACACACATGCGTACACACACAATGTACACTCTAGCATATTATGATCATTTATGATTGCGTATTTTCACAAACAATATGGAGTCAGATTATTAGATACTAAATTATCACGTAGGTCATAGATTCTCTTGCACTAATTTTCCTACCTGTCCACTCACTAACAATAGAAGGGGTTAGCCTTTATCCCCCATACTATACATTGACCACCCACAATTTATTGTTCTATACCTCCCATCATATTCCCTATTCCTAAACCCAATTGAAGAGTTTATCTTGGCATGGCGATGGAAGGTTTATGACCACCATCCCCTCGCAAGCATGCCTCTTCTCCAGGCAATGGAGGAGGCATGTGGTCAAGTTGATGTGGGGGCTTTCGGTGGCTGGAACCATCACTCCAGAAGATTCTTTCCCCACTTTTTAGCCAGGGAGAACATCACTTGTGATGTAGATGAGGTGCTGTGGCCAGACCAAAATAGGAGGCAGGATGCAGCCTAATTTCTTTTCTTATATTGTGCATGTGTTTTTGTCTTTTTGTGTTTAAAGTTTTGAAAGAATGAGCCACTTTCATTTTGTACAGAAAACACTTTATCTTACTCAGTGTTTTTCCTGGTTTTCTCCTGTTGGGTATAGAAAGTTTTACATACAAAACCCAAGTGTTCAAAAATACTGCATTCTGGAAATAAATGACAATGTTTTTGTTACTGTATTGCATTTGTGTGTTTAGTTATGTATATCTGAGTAGGTATACATTACTGTAACAATCTTTTTTAACCGGCTACACTGTAACACTGACAATGCAAGGCATAAGCCTGCTGATGGGATATTCATAGTAGTGTTTTGTGTTGAGCACATCAGTGTGTTGTTGGTTGGTAGTCAGATCTATTCATATGATGCATGAGTGTGTGTCATTTTGATGCAAAAAAACATTTTGGAATGAGATAAAACCGTTTGGAATGCAGTGTGTTTGCTTTTGCTAGAGATTTGTAGAGATTGGCATTTTGTGTTTGTGGTTTTGTGTTTTGTGTTTAGAGTTTTGGGAAAATGGGCCAAAGTTTCAGCAAACGTGTGTATTTTACATGCCTTTTCTTGATTGTTTAATGTAAAAAGCATGTGAAAACTGTGGCACTGTAGTTTTAGAGGGATAAAGCTATAGATGGAGTATATGCAACCAGGATCAGGTGCCAAGAAAAGCCCTTTGTCTTGGTATCTCTAGAGTCACCCTTATTTGGACTGCAAGTCTCTCAATGGGGCATCTTTATTCTATATTATTCAACACTGATGCTGTAATCGCTCACTCATTTACACTTCTGGTCGTCGGTCCCACACAACATAAAAGGAAAACCAAGGAGGAAATACACTGAGTACGGCCAAACATTAGATCAACCAAATGTCTACGTTAATTAGAAGCAGTGCTGTCTTGATGTGCCAGATGAGCACATCACAGCCTTTTGTGGATCATCACAAAGAGAGCGTAATGGTGTGGGGTACAGAGGAGGCAAACAACGAAAAATAAGAGCTGTTCCTGTATACTGAACGTCTACCCTACAGGGTCATGACTGAAAGTCTCTACCGAATCCCTTGTCTGCCCGAACCAGGTCTCCAATTTCCCGTGTCACCACGCCCCAGTACCGCAAAGTCCAAAACCAGAACCTTCTCCCTCTAACAGGCTCCAACTGTCATGGGACACACGCCCAAGAAATAATAACGGGTGCTTTCAGTCTGGACACGACGACTGGCTGACCCGACCCAGCGCCATGGCCGCCACTCACACGGCGGTAATGAATCATTCTCATCAGTCGCTCGTTCCACAAAAGTGACCAGCAGTTGCAGCCGGACAGAAAATCCCAGTCAGAAAAACGGGGATTAGTCCTTGAATTTTTGTTGCATTTCTTCCATAACCAGTGTCTCAGATTTGGGTGTCAAGCCCCATACCAACGCTGGCCATACAGGATGCTCTGTTCGGTTTCTCTGTTAACAATCTCCTGTGTCGTTCTGTTTCAGATGTTCTGACTGGAACACATCTCCCTATCCATTTGATGTGATTCCG
>JACXGI010010133.1:12147-28719 GCA_016801175.1 Esox masquinongy
AGATAAACCTACACAATGTTGATGACCTCACTACCCCAGATAAACCTACACAATGTTGAAGACCTCACTGTCCCAGATAGGCCTACACAATGTTGATCACTTCACTGCCCCAGATAGGCCTACTTTAACCACAACCATAACATGTACATTCCACTATAAAAACCACATGCTCTTCACCAAAAAACATAATCCCCCACTTCAAAACCTTTTCCTGGCCTGTTGTTTTGATATTTGCACGCATTCAACCACAATGATGAATGGTAGTGCAATGTGTTCTTTCAATTCAGTCATGCTGATACAAACCTGTCTGCCAAGCCAGGACACACATTTCAGGAAGAGAAAAAGACATACAAATGTGAGATTAAGAGAAAGAAAGACACAGATAGGCAAGCAGACAGACCACTAAGAACACTTAAAGTGAATTGATTATGACTATTACACCTGAGCATTTAGGCAGTGTTCATTTTGGTGGCTGTTTTTGTCTTCTTCGCTGTTATCAGTCTACCAAAGCTCTGGACAACGTTTTTTATTTTAGACACACAATGCTCCCTGAATGTGTACATGATAAATGTTAGAGGTAGCCTAAACATTATTTATTTAATGGAAAACTGAATGACTAATTACAGACTAATATCATAGGTCATTTCAGTATTTCCAAATGTTTAGGCTTCCTCTTACTTCCGTAATGCGCTCATTCAGATAGCTTTGTCCAATTACAGCAGGCCAAGTTAGCCAGAGTTTTAGTAGACTGATAAAAATTCAAACTAGGACAAAAATAACTGCCTGAATTAACACCTCAGTCTAGGCTGAAACAAGCAAAAAATACAGTACATGTAAGGCCAGAAACAGAAAACTGGAAGCATACTGGGAGGCCAAGCTTAGAACAGGGTTTCCCAAACCTCCTCTCAGGCAACCACAAACATTTTAGATAAACTATACACTGCTTAATCAACTAATAATCAAGCGTGTGTGATTAATTATGTGGCCTAGATTTCAGGGTAAAAACACAAAAGGATTGAGAGACCGGGCCAAAGCAGCTTGTGATAGACCATGTTTTCTCCTGTTCCCTCACTTAAACGCACAAGCCAGGTAGATTCTAGATGTCCCAAATGGGATCGCTAAGCGAAGATTGATTGCACTTCAACATCTTACTATGGCTGAATCCACAACAGGGATTTGCCCCAGTGTCCCAAACGATACCCACTTTTCCTATGTAGTGCACTACTTCTAACTATGTCTCATAGGGCTTTGGTTAAAATTAGTGCACAGCACTGTAGGGGAAATATGGTGAAATTGTTGACATACAGTATCCATGCTAGTCAAAGTTAGGAAGACAAGCCAAGAGACAACTACAGACATGTAATACGCACTCAGTCAACTTCAGGAAATGATGGGAAACGTGCTACACAGGCATGGATGGTGTATGGTACAAACAGCACATATATTTTTAAACACAACAGCCAACGACTTTGCAACTCCCATGATGAAGTAGATTGTAATTCAAAGAAAACAGCACCATTCGCCGTATTTTCGATGGCTAATGAATTTTAACATAGTCAAACTAATTCTTCTTAGCATAAAATGAAGAATAACCATAAACACTGTGTTGTTTTTCACCCCCTATTTTCCATTTTTCCGTTGTCTGTAGTGAAAAGCCATGTATATATTAGCTGTCCTCTCCCAGCAGTAGACTGAGTCATAGACAGTAAAGTCATAGACAGTAGAGTCATAGACAGCGTTTCGCGCTTTGACTGAGAAGGAAGGAAAGCTAGCAGGGACAGTGAAGGAGAGAGAGGGGAGAGCGAGAGAAACTAAGTGTTTTTTTCTCTACAGATTCACAGTAATCAGGTCACTTCAAAGTTCCCACTTTCAAGCAAAGAAAAATAATTGACAAGAGAGAAGAACCATACTGCAGTAGCCCATGCATGTGTCTTTAAAAACACAGGTCCAAATCGACTTCCCATCCAAAGCAAGTACAGAAAAAATCCCAAAGACCCCCTGATACAAGGAAGAGCGGATTAATGTTGAGTGGATTTTTGAAGGGGTTGTTCACAAAAAGACAATATTGCTTTGCAGGTCTCAGGGGCATATTTTTTTTTAAAGAAATTGACAACGTTGTGTTTCATTTTGGGAATGCTTTTTTGGAGCTGCAGGAATAGTTGGCCAAGTCACTGACAGGGCTTTGGCCTCACGTTGTAACACTGTTGCTTTTAACTTTTAACTTCCTCCATAATGACAATTCAAGAGACTTGAATCAGAACCACGAATGGCTTTCTGCCTAGACATAGCTTTATTTCATGTCTGCAACGATCCTTTGGTACCCACTCATTTTAAAAGATAGCCCACTCATTCACTCAGTGTCCTCTGGTCCAGAAGAGAACAGGGCCAGGTCCCGGCTGTCCAGAAGGTACTGGTGCAGCTAGCAGCTAGGAGTCACTGTATTGTAATTTATCTCTTATGATCTTACCATGTAAGGTCAATGACAAGGAAAAGTGGCTATAATGAGGAGAATATTAATGGACAAAAAAAATGCTCAATGGAGAAACTACTACAGTGAGGGAAAAAAGTAATTGATCCCCTGCTGATTTTGTATGTTTGCCCACTGACAAAGAAATGATCGGTCTATAATTTTAGTAGTAGGTTTATTTGAACAGTGAGAGACAGAATAACAACAAAAAAATCCAGAAAAACGCATTTCAAAAATGTTATAAATTGATTTGCATTTTAATGAGTGAAATAAGTATTCGAACCCTCTGCAAAACATGACTTAGTACTTGGTGGCAAAACCCTTGTTGGCAATCACAGAGGTCAGACATTTCTTGTAGTTGGCCACCAGGTTTGCACACAATCTCAGGAGGGATTTTGTCCCACTCCTCTTTGCAGATCTTCTCCAAGTCATTAAGGTTTCGAGGCTGACGTTTGGCAACTCGAACCTTCAGCTCCCTCCACAGATTTTCTATGGGATTAAGGTCTGGAGACTGGCTAGGCCACTCCAGGTCCTTAAGGAGCTTCTTCTTGAGCCACTCCTTTGTTGCCATGGCCGTGTGTTTTGGGTCATTGTCATGCTGGAATACCCATCCACGATCCATTTTCAATGCCCTGGCTGAGGGAAGGAGGTTCTCACCCAAGATCTGACGGTACATGGCCCTGTCTATCGTCCCTTTGATGCGGTGAAGTTGTCCTGTCCCCTTAGCAGAAAAACACCCCCAAAGAATAATGTTTCGACCTCCATGTTTGACGGTGGGGATGGTGTTCTTGGGGTCATAGGCAGCATTCCTCCTCCTCCAAACACGGCGAGTTGAGTTGATGCCAAAGAGCTCGATTTTGGTCTCATCTGACTATAACACTTTCACCCAGTTTTCCTCTGAATCATTCAGATGTTCATTGGCAAACTTCAGATGGGCCTGTACATGTGCTTTCTTGAACAGGGGGACCTTGCGGGCGCTGCAGGATTTCAGTCCTTCACGGCGTAGTGTGTTACCAATTGTTTTCTTGGTGACTATGTTCCCAGCTGCCTTGAGATCATTGACAAGATCCTCCTGTGTAGTTCTGGGCTGATTCCCCACCGTTCTCATGATCATTGCAACTCCATGAGGTGAGATCTTGCATGGAGCCCCAGACCGAGGGAGATTGACATTTCCTTTGTGTTTCTTCCATTTGCGAATAATCGCACCAACTTTTATCACCTTCTCACCAAGCTGCTTGGCGATGATCTTGCAGCCCATTCCAGCCTTGTGTATGTCTACAGTCTTGTCCGTGACATCCTTGGAAGCTCTTTGGTCTTGGCCATGGTGGAGTGTTTGGAATCTGATTGATTGATTGCTTCTGTGGACAGGTGTCTTTTATACAGGTAACAAGCTGAGATTAGGAGCAATCCCTTTAAGTGTGGACTGGTTAAGAGAAACAGTCCTGAAGAAAGGGAGTATATCTAAAGGTCTGGGGCAGTATTAGTTCTGATTATGGTATTGTATCTATTACAATGTACACAACTTTTGCCATTTAAAACACATTAAACATTAAGTTGAGCAAATAAACAACTTGGCAGCACTGTAACCATATCCAACTACAGTAAGACTACGAATGATTAGTGCAGTTTTGGGATGCTTGAATTATTCTGAGTGGACAAATATGCCCAGGTAGCTAGCCAACAAGAGCAACATTTACAGTGACAGCTTCACAATCAGATGAGTAAAAAGCCCAAATGTAAGAAGCTAAATCTACTTTCAACCCTGAATATCTCACTCAAACCTTCACTGCTTCAAACACCCAGAAGACACATGATGTGTTTCGATACTGGTGTGTTTTGATATGTGTTAGGATTACAGGGAACCCAGAAATGGGCCACTGAAAATAGGCCTTGCTCTGATGGACTAAACAGAACAGAGGAAAAAGTAAAAGTGCCTCCCTGAAGTGGAGCGACAGGAAGCTTAGTAGTTGGAGAGTGTGTTGACTGACAGGTAGGAAAGGCTAGTGCTACGGCCCAGAGTGTTCTCGCAGGACACACACACACGCACGCATGCATGCACACGCATGCATGCACACGGGTACACACATGCACACAGGTACACACTCACTACACTCTGCAGATCCAACATCGAAATCCCAGTCCAGGCTACCAGGCTGGATTCCCTAACCCCAATCCCAGGCACGGTGAGGGGTTACTGGATTTCACTTCCCTCAGCCCCTGCATGCCTCTCCTTACGGAGGCTCTGGAAACAAGGATCCCCCCCAGAGATCCAAAGTGTGGGTTAGCGGATCTATACTGCTCACTCATTCGTCCTCAATTCCATGGAAGCCACACAAGAAGTATCCACAGACGTGGGTTTAAATAGTGTTCGACGGAGCCCAGGGGGTCCAGTGGAGGGAGGTGCAAATTGCATCATTTCTAATTTCACCTTTAATTTATTTTTGCTTTCTCTTTTCTTGTCCCCTATAAAATCCCACCACTCACATCAAAGCCTCCCCCGTTTCCAACCCTCTTCCTATCTCATACCCTCCATGATCCTTGCTCCTCTCACCCATCGCCTTCTATTCCAGCATGTCGGGTACTGGAAAATACAATCTGGTTGACCAGGCAGTTTGATAAGAAAGAAAACTAACCGTACCAGTAAATTATGGATAGCAGGAGAGGTTGTTCTCTGTTTTTTTCTCCAGTTGCGTGTAATGGGTGAGAGAAGGAGGAAAGATCACAGAGGGAATATAAGAAAGGAAGAGGGGAGGAAATAGGGGAGGTATTAAGGCATTAATGTGAGTGGTGGGTTTTTATAGGCACAAGAAAAGAGAAAGCAAAAATAAATTAAAATAAATGAAAGGAAAATTAGAAATGGCATAAGAATAACAAATTTTCTACAATAATCTTAAATTTATCTGTAGCAATAGATAAGATGATCAACACTGTATCAAAAGAAAAAGAGATCAGAGGACAGATGTCTCAATGTTTTACTCTCCCCAGCCAGAGGTACTTGGACGCCACAAAAAATGGGAGAGGGAGAAAAAATATCTAATATTTTTTTCAATACAAAACAATGTATCCTGCTGAATTTGGAGAGTGTGTTTTGACATTGATGACAAGAGACGTTGATAATGAAGGCAATGTGCAATGCTGGTTGGATATGCCCATTTCAAATCGAACCAATCATGATCTCAATTACTGCTAAAGCACCACCCCACGTAACGAAACTGTCATGTTTACTTCCAAAATATTTGGCGTAATCAAATGGATGAAGAAGCTTGCGCAGATAAGAGCTAATCATAATACACATTTTCTAAGTGAACACTGCTGTTCCAATAGGCTCCTGCCCAGACCAGCGAGGCACAGCTCCCCCTGCTGTCAGGAACGTATGTGGCCTCAGCCAGGCTAGCACAAACCTGTCATCCACAGGAATCTACATATGCAACGCTTTATTCAGGGCATCCATGGAGAATTCCCATCAGTGAATTTCAAAGCGAAGTCAACGTCTTATGTTCAACTCAATTTCAATTCAATTTCCCACTTTCACTCGGACAATCAGAATTCAGCCAAAGTACTCGACAGTTCAGAAATGCCATTTGAACCCGGGCCTGTAATCCTGGGTGTTTGTCGTGGGATCCAATACAGCAGGAGATGTCACGGTGTGTTTTTACAATCGGTCAGGACAGACACGGCTGGACTCTGAGGCTGTGTACAATATCCGATGGACTGGAGGGTCCAGACTGAGGGGAGCAGGATACCCAAATAAACCATCCAGGGGCAGACTTCAATCTAGGTCTGGTAAATGCATCACTCCGAACACATTGAGTCTGAATGGACGCTTCGATAAGACAACATGAGAGAGGCTGAGGGGAGATACGACCAAGGAAACCCTAAGCCATAGAGGGAAAGAGAGAACTGGAGGTGTATTCGACTATATAGCTCCGGAAAAAATTAAGAGACCACTGCACCTTTTTCTTTCCTTTCCAAAAAAGTCGAAAAGGAAGGTTTTGAGTGAGGAACAGAAGGGTTAAAATTAAGAGACCACTGCAAATTGAACGCTTCTGTTCCTCACTCAAAACTTTCTTTTTCAACTTTTTTGGAAAGGAAAGAAAAAGGTGCAGTGGTCTCTTAATTTTTTCCGGAGCTGTATATACAGTCAAAAGGAAGACAGACCAGAGAAAAAGACAATAGTGCAGAATGCAGACGAGAGAGAATGTAGTTTTTAGGAGGTGTTTTGCCAATCCTCACCTCAGGCGTAGCAGGGTTAAAGGTCACATTGAGGACAGTGTCTGAGTGTCTCTGGAGTTTCTGGAGATAGCTGGAGCTGCGGACGTCATACATGTAAACCTGCAGAGAGGAGAAAAGAGGCCTTTCACTTATTTAGTTTGCCTGGTTGGGAAAGCTGTGGAAGATAGGGCATGGTGGTATCGGGCCAGAATGGAAACACTGCCAGGACAACGGGGTTAGCAACGCCCACTCTTACAATCAGTGTCATGGGATTCCAGTGAGTCCAGACACCCGCTCGGTGTATCATCTGAAATCAGGCAGCTGGGTACAGCCCTCGGGCACTGGGATTTGCAATTTAGAGAGGAGGGAAGAGTTCCTGGTCCTCCACCAGCGCTTCCAGCAGCATCTGGTCTCCCATCCAGGAACCGGCCAGGACAGACCCTGCTTAGCTTCAGAGACAAGCCAGCGGTGGAACGCAGCATGTCAAGTGGGTACAGGACATTACATGTTTTGGTTAAATAAACTGGCAGCTGATGTCAACCCTCTGATGTATACGGCAACTAATGAAACTTCAAAGAAAATCTGGATGCTGTAGGAAAGATGCCAATGCAAAATTGTTTGAAGATATTACATTTTTTTGTATAATCTGTAAGGATAGGATCAGGGTTTGGAGTCTTCTCCAACAACAGCCTGACGAACGACAGCAAAAAGAAAGGTTTCGCAGTGTGGAAAATATTACAGAGTAGAAAGAAACAATATTTTCCAATTTTCAAAACAATTTTGGAAAGTAGAAAATTAAAGAGAAGTGAAAAACAGAGGGAGAGGAGAACGAAGAAGTGGAGGACGGACGGGAAGGACAGGGGGAGGATGGATGAGGACGGGGGAAGGATGGATGAGGTTGGTGGGCCATCTGCTATGAACACAGATAAAACCAGATGTTTGGATGTTTGTTAGAAGATGACGACTCATCAGATTCCTACAGCTGCATTTTATTAGGCTTCCCCAAAAATGGCCATGGCTAGCTCTCCCTGGACCCTTCCATACCTGCCTAGAGATGCAGAGCTACAGATAAAGCCACAGAAATAGAATTCTCAGAATGGTCATCTCTATTCAAGTCAACAGACTGTGATAGAGAGGGTCCAGAACCAGAATACAACAGCCAGAGCTACAACCTTAGAGTATCCCTACTAGAAAGGCCATCCCTACTGATGAGGTTCAAAGAGCTTTGTCCATTCTGGAAAATTATCCTGTATTATACCCATGACAAAATTTGCATACAGCCAGACTAGAGGATTACATTAGGCAGTTGGAAACCTCAGTAGGGGGTCTAGTCCAGCCTCAGCACAGGGGTAATCTGGCCCTGCATTTTGCCTCAGTCCAGCCTGAGGCAACAGTTGGATTAGGGGCCCAGAATAGTAAAAGAAAAGACACCTCTGGAATGTGAAGTAGTAGGGGCCCAAAAAAACACACCTCGGGAGTTCAACGTGTGACAACGACATTAATCAGTAGACTCTAACGTCTTAACATGGCAACAGTGTCCAGGTCTCCAATCAGGGGATCCATTTAATTTATTTGTCAATTGAACAAAAGGTTTTTTTGACTTGTGCTTTTAACTCAACCCCTCCAGATTGGAGTGGTGCGTGGGGCCGCTAAGACTCCCCAGACAAAGGCACCTCACCCACCCGACGGCAGTTCATCTTCTGGTTGTTCTGTTGAGTTCCCCCCCCCACATGTTTTGTTAATAAAATGCCCCCCGGGTCCCTAAAAGCTTGTCCAGTGCCCATTCTTTTTGCCTTCACCCCGTTAAAGTATGTTTTTGGTCATGCCCTGAACCATTTGCCAGAGGGGCGTCTATAAATTGTGAGGCGTCCGCGTGTGTAGGTTTGGCAATGATCGTTCCACCACACTTCCTTGTCTTGAAGACATGCACATCTCATTCACAGAAAATCACTACAACGATGTAAGTGTGAAGTGGCATGGAGCGATTCAGCTGTAGGTCACAATGAGGCCATGATGGAAGGCTGTGTGTGACGCTCAGTGACCTACAGAAGGGTTTGGCAACCCTGTATCAGGAAACTGGCTGCATGTGCAGGGCCTGAGTTCAGATGGTCAGTTTAGTAGCTAAATTCAACACACCTGGAATGTGCATACCCCACCGCTCGCGAGGAACCGTGTTTCTGACCTCTGACATGCAGTGTCATACACATTCACTCACCACAGTAATTAAGACGACAGACCGCATCCAATGGAGTGATTCATTTGAAAGTCACCCGATGGTCATGGCTGGTGGTTAACATTACAAATTGGATGACAAATGGAGCTTGGAAAGCAATTTAAACATAGGCTCTGCAGGGCTGTCTTTCCTTCACTTTCACTACCACACGGGAGCACTGTCACCTGAACTTAAAGCTACAGTCCAGCTTTGGTCCAGGCATGCATGCTGAATGCTGACGTATCCTAAAGCCTTCGGATAACAGCCATGTTCTAGTGTTCCACGGTGATTCAATAGCATTAGCAGACGGGACCACATTGGGATTCTCATCTCCTTTACATTTGATGTAGGTCCTCTCTAGGTAGTCTTTTGGGGTTGGGGAAAAGCGGCAGGGGCGATCACAACATTCTTTTTCGGGAGTTCTTTTTCCATGACCGTCTTGTGAAATACGAAGACAAATACAAATGCCTCTGGCGTATGGTACTCTCAGGGCAGTCACAAATAAGATACGGTGTAGCTCACAACCGTTTAGGCCCCGCTGGCTGCCAAGACATTCCTGGAAACGTCCACTCTCAAAGGAGATGGTCTGAAACCTGTGTTGCTTCGCCGAGACGAGTCCCCACAATTAATAATCCAACAACCATCAGCATTCATATATTATTCCACTGCTTTCACCAAACACACAGCAGAGGATAGGAAGGAGAGCCAGAAAGGGAGAAGAGAGTCTTCCAAAAATGCTTGGATCTCTTACAGAGGCAGTTTGACACTGAATAGCCTGGAAAAGTAATTAAAACAAGTACGCCTCAACAAAATTGCTGCATCTGAAATAGGGAAAAAAGGCCAAATTCAAGCCCATGGGGACAGGAGTTTGTATGTCCTTCCCTAAAAAACAAATGGACTGAAGGTAGGGATACAACGTTCAGGTCTTTTAGAATAAAATCCATGAAAAAGGAACGAGTCAAGTAAGTCAAAGTTGAAGTTAAATTGATGTAGCAATCAATTCCTTTTAAACTAAATGAGCAAGTAAGAGATATATATAGTCCTGTTATATAAAGTTATTGTCCCAGAAGCAAATTAGTCTTGCAGCAATGTTCAAACATAAAATGCATAGATACAGTGGATTATTCTGGACTTTGTTTGCACCTGCTATTTGACAGCGCTTGTCTGGCATAAACATTCTGAATTAGTCCCTGGTTAAAAATAGAACTGTTTCAGCCTTCAAGGACCAGAGCTGCTTAAGCCAGTCCTATAGCTGAATCATCCCAAATACATCTACACATTTTTTGCAATCTGGTAAACATGTAATATCTCAGTAACTGTCTCATAAACTGTGTGGCAGGAAGGGATATTCAATCGCTCATCCTAACCAGTTCAAATTTTAAATTGTGAGATTGTGGGGGTCGTGGCCTTGGTGAATTGACTTGAAATAACTACCACATTTTACACTTAGTCATCAGTCAAAAGAGCAGCAGCCCAGACTAGACAGTAACAAGTCGCTCATCTTTATCTAAACATTGGTACATGTGCTGTTAGATATAGATCGTTCAAGGAATATAACTAACAATCCTGAGTTTATAAGTAAACAAACAAAAATCAGTGGAAACCGTCGATCAAGTCACCTGGCACATAGATTTGGCTAAAGAACATGCATGCCTGGTTATATTACAGATATATATCATTGAGTGAAGTGAAAGAGAAATGTCTTGATTCTGACCTGCAAAACCACTGTAAGATTTACACTTGGACAAATGACCATTAAACGCACATAGTTTAAAGTCTGGGTTTCTTATTAACAAACCTCACAGGTGCTATATATCCATCTAAAATAAGCCATCTGAAATAAGCTTAATGACTGGACTTTTTAGATGGGCTCTTTGGCTGAGACATTCTGATGGCTTATGGGACCTTACTTTCTGTAACTAACATTTGACCTATAGATTTTAAGTTGAGTGTGATTGACCTTCTTGCCTGCCTAACTAATCAATCAGTCTAACTCTTCTTAAGGTTTTATCCCCTTTTAAGTTAAATGAATGTGTGGCTCTTCAACAAGTTGGGGTCACAAATAATTCAACTGGTGGAAGCAATCCATCAATTTTATGTGTTTCAAAATAATGTGTATTTAGAAGCCAGGAGCATGAAATACATGCACAGTGAAATTAATCGGCTTCAGTTTTTTTATACATAAAAAAGAACGTACATATGGTAACAAATCAAATGAATAAACTGATACAGGAATTAAATAAAATAAAAGAACATAATGTCATTGTTGTTTACCTTGGTACATCTTAATTTTAAAATATGAGAAATCTAACCTTTAATTCTGGTAAAAATTTGTTCAAAGATAAAATCATTAATAATTAATAAATATTTTGCTCAAAAACATGTTGAGATAACAGGCACAGCTAGGAATTCTTATGAACCAAACAATAATACTGAAGTATCTTGGTCATAAATATTGGTGAGAGTAGACAGCTTTTATGGCCAAGGCTGGTCAAAGCATGCATGTGACTACAATATCCAAAACACTCCATAAATCCGGCCTTTATGGTAGAGAGGCAAGCACATTCTGGATGATCTTTAAAGTATGACAATAAACACTCAGGAAAGTTTTGGTCTGAGAAATGTTTGGGCCTAAATGGAAATAGCAAACCCAACCAGACATTTGGGAAAATTTTGGGGGCAGCATCACGTTATGGGGATGTTCCTCATCTACAGAGACGTAGACACATGTGAAAATAAAAAGGAAAATTATTGGAGCAATACACAAAAAATGTTATTGAAGAAAACCTACTGCTCTCCGCACCTAAGTTGAAACTGGGACAGAACTTTGCTTTTTAAAAACCACCCAAAGCCTAGACCGCAGTGAACTGGCCTGGTCAGAACCCTGACATAAATCCAATAAAAAATGTGTGGCATGACTTGAAGAATGCTGTCCATTGACGTCCCCAATTAACTTGACAGAGCGTAAAAGGTTTAGCAAAGAAGAATGGTCACATATTGCCAAATCTAGGCATACAAAGTTAGTAGAAACCCATCCCAACACCTGTAATTACTACCAAAACCTCATTCTTTGTAAAACCTTGTGGGATGGATATTTATACAGATACGATACTTCAGAACTGTATTTGTAATATATAACTACATTTCACCAAACAAAAACACCTTAAAAGCATGGAATATGGTGTGTAGATATGTGAGGAAAAATGTAAATGATTGAAAGGCTGAAGCACAGACAAAACAAAATTAAAGAAATCTTAAGGGGGTGTTGATTTTCTAGAAGTAATGTACACTGAATAATAATATTTAGTGTTCTGTTCTATTCACCTTCAAAGAGAAATGTTTGTTCAGTTGATCTACTATATTATTTTTCAGTTCACTGTTCACAATCTACTGCCCTAAAGGCAAGTAAACAGGACTAATATAAAACTCTGTGGACACGCAAGTGGACAACAATGGTTTCACTGACTGTCTTATTGGTTGGGAGTGATGAACTGCTGTGACAGCTATACAGATCAGTTCTAGTGCTCTATTCCATTCAGTGTTCTGTTTTACTGCTCAGTTGCCTACTGTGAAGGTAAACAGAACTCTCAGCTTGATGTGCACGGTTGCTCGACAACCACAGAGGTTCCAAGTTCCACTGAGCGACGTTGGGGAGAGATTAATTGTTGTGACAGTTCTGTCGCTGGCTTGGCACCGGGCTTGGAGATGATCAATGCTAAACTCAAAGCAGCTGCTCAATGGAAGACCAGAGATAAGATTTACTTGCAGGGCAAGAGAAAAGACAGACACAGCTTGAAAAAAAATATGAGAAGAGAGAGGAAAAGAATAGAGCAAATAGAATGTGACAACGAATCTGTGTCTGTGACCTCTACCGTTCAGGAATAAACCCCTTTGCGTTGGCATGCGTTAAAGATCTGAGGTGCGTGTGTGTGTTGTACCCGTGTGTGTGTTTTGGCCTTTGAAGTTATGTTTCCCAATTCCACAACTCCCTTTGTGTCTCATACTTCCCGTAATGGATTAGAAGGCAAAGGATTGGGGTAAGCATTTGACTTTGGGTTTCCACCCGTTTTAAATCCATGACGGGCAGACAGCTGTCATGTAGACAGTCTTTTGTGTAGACGGAGAACAGGGAAGACCTTTTCTGATATCAGATGTGGCTGGAGCCGGTTTAAATGGGAAGGTGTCCATAATGGGAAAAACAGACTATGATGTCATGTGCATTAGCACAGAACCAAGCTCCATATTCTACCGTCTTAGTAATGAGATGATAGTACTACACACCTGAACCTCCAGCAGCACGCTACGGTGTCACAGCGAGTGATCCTAACGACGGTCCATGATCATAAATTGAGCCACAGCGAGTGATCCTAACGACGGCCATGATCATGAATTGAGCCACAGCGAGTGATCCTAACGACGGTCATGATCATGAATTGAGCCACAGCGAGTGATCCTAACGACGGCCATGATCATGAATTGAGCCACAGCGAGTGATCCTAACGACGGTCATGATCATGAATTGAGCCACAGCGAGTGATCCTAACGACGGTCATGATCATGAATTGAGCCACAGCGAGTGATCCTAGCAATGGCCATGATCATGAATTGACCACAGCGAGTGACGCTAACGACCGCCATGATCATGAATTGAGCCACAGCGAGTGATCCTAACGACGGTCATGATCATGTATTGAGCAACATCGAGTGATCCTAATGACGGTCATAATCATGAATTGACCACAGCGAGTGATCCTAACGACGGCCATGATCATGAATTGACCACAGCGAGTGACGCTAACGACGGCCAAGATCATGAATTGACCACAGCATGTGATCCTAACAACGGCCATGATCATGAATTGAGCCACAGCAGGTGATCCTAACGACGGCCATGATCATGAATTGACCACAGCGAGTGACGCTAACGACGGCCATGATCATGAATTGAGCCACAGCGAGTGATCCTAACGACCGTCATGACCATGAATTGAGCCACAGCGAGTGATCATAACGATGGCCATGATCATGAATTGAGCCACAGCAAGTGATCCTAATAACGGTCATGATCATGAATTGAGCCGCAGCGGGTGATCCTAATGACGGTCATGATCATGAATTGACCACAGCATGTGATCCTAACGACGACCATGATCATGAATTGAGCCACAGCAGGTGATCCTAACGACCGTCATGATCATGAATTGACCACAGCGAGTGATCCTAACGACGGGCATGATCATGAATTGAGCCATAGCGAGTGATCCTAACGACGGTCATGATCATGAATTGACCACAGTGAGTGATCCTAACGACGGCCATGATCGTGAATTGAGCTATAGCGAGTGATCCTAATGACGACGGTCATGATCATGAATTGAGCCACAGCGAGTGACACTGACAAGCCGGCTTATTATTATTACAATTATAGCTGAAACAATCAAGTTTTCACAAATGAAACGGAATGGAATCTTTGAATGCAGTTTTCACCCTCATTATGTTTTGACTGTAGTCAATTCTAAAATCTTGCAGGTTGGATTCTGATAAAGATATAACAGTGATTTAAATACATTTTCATTCAGGAGAGTTTGTAGTCTCCCAAAATATACACAGTCCCAGAACTAAAGATTTCACTCTGTGAAGGTTTTCCCCAGGCCAACACACATAAGCGGAATCCTGCAGAGGATTGGCTATCTAGCAAGCTGCTTGGCTTAACACAGAATGGCAGTGCATATGAATTACAAAAGTTATTTCTGTCTGAAAATCTATCTCTATCAGGAGATAAAAGGAAGAGAAGGCATTGTACAGTAGTAAATTGAGTCTGTTTTGCGTAGATGACCTCTCACACGAGTGCATGTGCACTAACGCGGAACCACCGCGCACACTTTCACTGGAGTTGTGTCAAACGTATCTTCACACCAGACAGAACTGGGAATTACCACTGATTTACGACCTCCAATGAGGAGCTTGCCATGCCAAGTATTCCTCCTGCTTACTATTCTCGGTTTGACTGTCTCAGAAAAAGTATTTCCATGAATGGTCTGTTGTTTCATGTAACTCCTTTTTCACATTAGTATGAAACACCTTCACTGTGGATTAACATATTAGAATTATTGGGCGACTGAAACTATTTAAGGTTAGGTAAAATGGTTAGGGATTCCAATTGTCTGTGGGACTCAACTAATTTAGTTCCCTAGAAAGAGATAGACGAGGAGAGAGGTAGAGCAGGAGGAAGGAGCTTCATCACTTACACAGTTGTCTTCGGATCCAGAAGCGATGAACCGTCCACAGGGCGAGAACGCCGCTGTGCAGGGATGACAGCGGTTCACGTGGTTCTCAAACCGCCGAACACACCTATGGAGGAAAACAGAGGAACACCCGTAATTAATGAAACCACAAGGAAACCCTTAAAGAACACCCATGAAAACATAAGGACACCCTAAGAGAATGACAGTAAAAACAAGAGGACACCATTAAAGAGCTTCAACGAAAAGAGAGGGACGCCCTTTAAGGATGCCAACGAAAACAAGCTACGCTGCTCGGTTTAAACGGAAATAATTATGTCATTAATTATGTCCTTAATTAATTAATGTCATGACATTTTATTATTCAGCAAAGAATATGTTATGCAAATGTCAGCCCCAGTCCATAATGTGATCCATAGTGTGATCCATAGTGTGATCCATAGTGGTGAGGTCTTTGCTGAGACAAAGGAGGGAGGGACATCACAGAGAGAGAACTAAAAGAGATAGATATAAAGAAGAGGTGTGAAGACATAGATAGAAATAAATATATCAGTATCAAAGGGCAAATGCTGGTTTTGCTACCAGCAGGGACTAGGAACTAAGTGCCCCCCAGACAACAGGACAAGTTCTCCAGACCTCAATTTGGAAATGTGGAAGATGGACCCGGTGCATCACTTGCTCCACAAGACGAGGGACGGGGAACGGAGGAAACGGTTATCAACCCAAATGAAACACAGGAGACAGACATGAGCAGATGGACTGCGACCTGTCGCCCCTCCTTTTCTTCGCTGACAGGACTGCTACACTCATTCCTTCGCGACAGCGTGTAAAGCTTTTACCATCTGACGCCTGGGTCCGCTAGACAACTGAGCTGAGCCCTGCTCTCTGCTGAGGGACGGCGTTGGACTTCACCGGGACCAGGGCTTTCGCTGCTCCTGGCGTGTGTGTCCTCGACTTTCACATGCTAAAATGAGATCCAACTTTTTGATTGGTATCTTTAAAGGGACAGAAACCTACAAAGTGTGTTGATGGTGGAGGGTCAATACATATATAGTGTAAAGACCTAACAGGTGACTGTTAATGTTAATGTTGATGAGAATACCATTGTTTCGACGGCCATCGATCCAGACAGAGACTGACATTAGACTTGCAGTGGTGATGACTTGTTTCCAAAACAAGATGGCATTGTGGAGTCAAAGGTCATGAAAGGCTTGCCTTCATCTTAACCCAAACAAGTTGGAGGTAAATGGAGCTAAATTAAGCACACTTGAGGACTGGATCACAAATGTAGATGACAAAGCAAATCACATTGGTAAAACCCAGACTACCTTCAGCTGACCACATAAACTAGAGTTGACTTACTGCTGATACAAAGACTAGATGACCTACTGCTGAAAACACAGATTAGATGACCTACTGCTGAAACACAGACTAGATGA
>JACXGI010010134.1:0-28424 GCA_016801175.1 Esox masquinongy
ACTTCAAGCAACGTGGATTCTGTGCCTCTCCTCTCTTCCTCCAGACTCTGGGACCTTGATTTCCAAAGGAAATGCAAAATTTACTTTCATCAGAGAACATAACTTTGGACCACTCAGCAGCAGTCCAGTCCTTTTTGTCTTTAGCTCAGGCGAGACGCTTCTGACGCTGTGTCTTGTTCAAGAGTGGCTTGACACAAGGCATGCGACAGCTGAAACATACGTCTTGCATACGTCTGTGCGTGGTGGTTCTTGAAGCACTGACTCCAGCTGCAGTCCACTCTTTGTGAATCTCCCCCACATTTTTGAATGGGTTTTGTTTCACAAACCTCTCCAGGGTGCGGTTATCCCTATTGCTTGTACACTTTTTTCTACCACATCTTTTCCTTGCCTTCGCCTCTCTATTAATGTGCTTGGACACAGAGCTCTGTGAACAGCCAGCCTCTTTAGCAATGACCTTTTGTGTCTTGCCCTCCTTGTGCAAGGTGTCAATGGTATGGTCATCTTTTGGACAGCTGTCAAGTCAGCAGTCTTCCCCATGATTGTGTAGCCTACTACACAGTCTACAGAACTAGACTGAGAGACCATTTAAAGGCCTTTGCAGGTGTTTTGAGTTAATTAGCTGATTAGAGTGGCACCAGGTGTCTTCAATATTGAACCTTTTCACAATATTCTAATTTTCTGAGATACTGAATTTGGGGTTTTCATTAGTTGTCAGTTATAATCATCAAAATTAAAAGGAATAAACACTTGAAATATATCAGTCTGTGTGGAATGAATGTATACATTATACAAGTTTCACTTTGAATGGAATTACTGAAATAAATCAACTTTTTGATGATATTCTAATTATATGACCAGCACCTGTATATATGTATGTAGTGTGTGGGTGTCTATTCATAACGTTGCATCAGTTGCTTTATTTCACTGGTCAGTCTTTTGGCATCATGATCAGGAAGCTGCTGCAGGAACATCGTGAGGTAATTGGTAAATGCAGCGTGTATGTTCTGGCTTACCCATCTCTCCTCACAGAGTTCCTCCAGCCTGTGGAGGAGGGCAACATCAATGGCAACCGGCTCAGGGCCTCACTTCCTCTTCCTTTGTACACCACGTGCTGTGCTTGGCGAGGGTGAAGGAGAGGGACCAGATGCTGTAGACAGGCTTGGTGTAGGACTAGCTTTTGAAATTGTAGGTGTGGGGGGAGCAGGGAAGAAAGGCATTGGGCTTGGTCTATGGATGCTTTCAGGGCTGCTTGGTCCAGAACTGCCCAGGTTCATGCAGTCCTCCCCATGATCTGGTGGCTAGAACCACAAACAGTCATATTAGTTTGGCAGAGTGACAAGTAGGTGCTGAGCAATTTCTGTGTAGTTAACATTTCACAAAATGTTAACAAGTAACATTTGTTAGGTAAATAGGCATAATGTTTCAGGATGTAGATCATGTACTGTGAACGACAGGTACCTTACAGTGGTTCACACTGTACCTTACATTTAGGGTCTAAATCAAATTTTATGAACAGTAATATAGATATTTCTCAAATTTTATGAACAGTAATATTGATTTTTTGAAATACAACTATCACATATCACCACTAGATCACAAGTACTGCATATTGACAATGTAGTAACGTTAGCTATTCATTGGTTGGCTACCTGGACACATTCTCCTACTAAGTAAAGATGAACCAAAAGATAAGATGAATACCAATTACCATGTTATTTTCTGGGAAATTAGTCTGGGTAGACAGGTGATGAATATATCCTTTCATCCAGCCCTGGTGTTTGAGGATTGGGGGACAAGACACGCTATCAGCTGCATCCCCACTTCGTTTCTCTGACATTTTCAGATGTTTGGACATACCGGTCTCAGATCGTCCTCTATTTGTCTTTACACTGTTTGTCGCTCAAGTTAATAACTTTTGCGATACCGTTGCCAACTATTCTGGCATGCACCATTTTCATGGTGCAGTGGCAAAGTCACATCATACAGATGTTCGTAATTGCGAACCAGCTCACACAGCTGATCTTCAAAATTCACCGCCATTGTGTACTACTACTTCATTGTTTCCATCTAATAGAACATCAGAGGATCTTGGGCATACTGCCCCACAATTTCTGTTGGTATTGCACCTGCATATGCGTACACTCAAGGCCTAGGGAGATGTGCACAAAGCTGGTTTATGTTGCGACCTTTAACAAAGAGGAACCACAAAGGAACTATCAACAGTCAAGGACAGTTAGAATCCTGACTGGCAACAGCTCCAGCATGGGACATTATTCTACTCTTCCCTACTTTTAAGGAAACCCCACCACTAGACATTTGGACATATCGCGACACACTCAACCCCCCCCCCCACCACCCACTGTGAGGTATTAACATGTCAGTGGAGTACAGATGGTGACTGGTAATGATTCCACCCCTTCACTTTTGACAAGTGTCCACCAGTAAAGACATTAGGATATTTAGTGAATTTACCCCGTAACACCACCCATTACCCCCCCTTCTTTTTCCTTCTCCCCCATTATCCCCCCCTTCCTTTTCCTACCCCCCATGTTTATTCAGCCATAGCATTTACCAGTAAAATGCTTTTATTTTTTAAGTGCAATAAAAACAGCATTTCACAATGAATTTTTAAAAATAAACAGATGTACAATTGTTCAAGTAGTGTAAACAAGTTCGATGAGCTTGTATGTTCCCTCACAGCGATGCAACAACAGAACGTTCTCTAGAGTATACCAACAATATAACAAGGTAACAAGCAAATATGGCGGCCAAAAGTTTGGAATAATGTACAGATTTTGCTGTTTTGGAAGGAAACTGGTAATTGTATTCACCAAAGAGGCATTCAACTGAACAAAGTATAATCAAGATATTACTGATGTAAAAAACAGCACCATCACTATTTGAAAAATACATTTTTGATCAAATCTAGACAGGCCCCATTTCTAACAGCCACCACTCCATTATCTTATCCTTGAGTAATCATGCTAAATGGTTAATTTGGTCCTAGAAAATCACTTACCATTATATTAAACACTGCTGAAAGCCATTTGGTTTGTTAAATTAAGCTTAACATTGTGTTTATTTTTGAGTTGCCACAGCATGCAATAAACTGGCATGTCTTAAGATTGATATTAGTTCAAAAATGGCAAAAAAGAAACAGCTTTCTCTAGACCAGTGTTTCCCAATCCTGGTCCTGGGGACCCAAAACAGAGCACGTTTTTGTTTTTGCCCTAGCACTTACAAACCTGATTCAAATGTTACCCTACCAGTTACACACTTGATTGACGTAATCAACCAATCAAGTCTTTAATTGCAATCAGGTGTGTGAGTGCCTGGGCAAAAACAAAAACGTGCACCCCTTTGGGTCCCGAGGACCAGGATTGGGAAACACTGCTCTAGACACTTGTCAGTCAATCAGTGTTTTTAATAATGAAGGCTATACAATGCTTGAAACTGCCCACAAACTGAAGATTTCATTGAAAGGTGGTATACCCGGCACCATTTTTTCAGGAGAACATACGGAGACCTATATCAATACACCGTGGCCTTCCCATTTTGGAAAACCAAATGTCTCATCATTTCAAACGTTATATCCGTTGCCCCATTCACTTTCATTTTAGCCGGGAGAGGCTTCCTTTAAAAAATCGTAAACTCTCAAAACTGTATTAATTCAAAAAAAAAATATGTCTCCACAGTCCAGGATTAGGCTAGATAATGCGAAAAAAGGCCCCAGGATCAAAAACAGCAAACCTTTCCTTTAAACTCAGTAACAAGGGGTTAACCAATTTATTGTCACTGTCGGGTGGAAACCTTGTATCTACAAAATTGCAACTTTTCAGGAAATGAAAAAAAACTCTGTTTTTTAAATAATTGAACACAGCACATTCATAGTTGGTATTGTGTCTTTATATATGGTCAGATACTTGCGTGTATCATTCTATTATTAATATTTTACCAAAATCAAGCTACAAGGTTTTTGAATAGCAAATGGGGAGATATGATTTTTGTCCATCACTGATTATAACAGCCGCATCTGAGGCAGTAAGTGCATCGCATTACATTATCATCAACTTACAGGTTACAAAGCTTATTGTAGCTATGTGTGCTCAGTTTTCGTGTCATTGAATACATTTGGCCAAAATCTCTTGTTATAATAGATTAAGTGCAATGAACATGCTATTGAAGACAGTATTGTCTATGACTGGATGACAAATGCTAAACTAAACTGCACTCCAACCAGAAATAGCAAGAGAAACAAGCAACCGGGACTGTCAAATAAGACCAAAAAAAAGCAACTTGGAGCAGCAGACAAAGACCAAAAAAATGCTGTTTTACCCAAACAGCGCCTTTGTAGGCTACTATTTAGGTTTGAAAGAGCCGGCTGCTTGAATAGGGCCGAGTAGGCTACCCAACGTTGAAGTTACATTCAAAATCTTCATATTTAGCAAATGTACAAAAAAATTCTCTTAAAGGTGTAATTACATTTCAAGCCAACCTTTCACTATATAGGTACTATATTTCCATCATGTTTGTGAACACACAGATGGCGAATGCAAAGCTAACATAAATGTATTTGCTGTTGTTTGCAAACAAAAGAACTGAACTGAATGCACCTCTAGCCACTGAACTAATTTGGGTAAGGGAAACAATCGCTAGTAGTAGCCGGTAGTAGCTCAGACGTACATTAGGCAGCAGGTCTAGAAAGTAGATGTACAGCTTTTATTTAATTAAAAGGTCTGTTTTTTCGTGTGCCTCATGGTCAAAACAATACACAAGCCCAAATAAGCATGTGCATTTTGGAAACAACCCAAAAAAACACAACTTGTGACAAACAATATTTCCAAGCAACTTTCTGAAAAAAGAAGCCCAAAATAATTCTAATAAGAGAACATGGCTACTCTGCACCAACCTACCATGGTTTGCCTGCACTCTTCGCTCCCACATCTCAGATCTCAAATAGGCTACACAAAACATTAGCCTTTTTTTGCTGTAGGCCTATTTATTCAAACAACCAGTTCTTTATTTAGCCTTGCTAAATATTTTCAAACGTAATAGCCTACTCACAGCTATAGTGTACACTTGTTTGATTACATGCATTGCCATATTGTTATGATGAGTTGGGGAGAAGGTTGCGGTTCCAAACGCGGAGTGTTGGAGAATTTATTTAGAAAACAAATACAAGGTCCCAGTAAGGGCTAGGCAGGAGATGTAGTCAAAAATCCAGAAACACAGTCAGTAGCAAGAAATCCAGGAAAAACGGCTAAAGTACAAAATAACAAAGGCTAGACAAAGTTGAAAACAAGCAGGCTAAAGTATTTTACACAGGAAAATCGAGGTAGGCCTACTATGGTGTTTTTGTAGGAAACCTCTAATGAAGGCACAGTACGTTGGTGAATGAAATACAGTACCTCACAGGGAATTGAGAATGGCCACTTTATAAATAGCTGTGCTAAAATGAGGAACAGGTGGCTCGCATAACACAAATTAAACCAAAACAAGCATAGAATACAAAACCTAGAATGTCAGAAACTATGGAAAAATAACCAACCCCTAAAGAACAAACAAAAACAAAACAAACCCCAAAAATCATATACACAAAATTATAACCAAGAAACATAACTCCATTCAAAACCTCACACACATAAAAATAAATAAATTAATTATTAATAGGCCGTACAGATATAAAAACAAGTAGTCCATCATGAAAATAAAAGACTGCACCTCAGATGAACTCAAACAAAATCACCTCGTTACTGTTTAGCTTCAGCTCTGCTGTGCGCGTCTTCATTCAAGATGTAGGCGGAGCGGAGTTAGGTTTTGCCGACAGTTTAAAGATCCAATGGAGTTATGAGGTTTAGTTACAAGCTCTTTTTAATACTTTTCATTCGTTAAATATTTGTAAAATCCACAGACAGACGTGAAGGGAGACCAATAGTGTTGATTTATGAAAAAAAGACTAAATATGGAGATAGGAGGTTTCCGCCCCAACAGCGACATGACATAACTAGGTAGAGTGTTTATTGTGTAGTGTTATTCCTGCCAAATTATTCCTTCCCCAATGCCCACAATTCAGACAACTCAACTCTGATGTTGTTTAATACATTTGCATGATAAATGTTCTATTTCACGCAGCCAACAAACACTTATTGATTTATTTGTTTAGACTATTTTAACATGTTTTTTTTTAGTAATATGAATTCACATTCACCCTTCATGTGGCATATATAATTTTCATCCTTGCCACCAGTATTGTGTAGGTCCCTGACTGCACACCATGAAAATGGGGTAAATTTTGGCAATCAGCAAATTATAAAAATTCTAATGAAATTACAAACCGCACAAATCTAACATAGGTACTGTAGTTAAAAGTTCAACTTACAGATAATATATTTCGGCTTGCTCGACAAGAACAGGTCCCGGGCCTTGCGTTGAGCAAGCTGGAATAAATACATTCAATAGTCTGGTTAATTTGCTAGGTATGTATATAATGTTTTACTAGGGTTAGTTATCTACATATAATGCGCAATAATATTTAGTGTATTTAACTACTGTATCCAGCTAGCTGGTTAGCTGTAACACAAAAACAACTCCCTACCGAACGTACTGCTAGCTAATGTAACCTCTGAGTCGACTCTTACCTTGATTTGGAGTAACAGAATTACTTTGACTGCCTTGAACTGTTTCAGTAACCATTTCCATGGCTTGGCGAGTTGAATAGAAATTGCAGGAATGCATTCTCAATGCTGCACTGAAATGTTAGATTTTGATTAAAAAAATAAACAAAAAAAACCACACCAGTATAAGCAATGTCCAATCACGAAGTGAAACATTTTCTTTAGTTTAAAGAAGAAGCAGGTATGTAGTGATTTCCAGTCCTCTTAATTTCAATGGTCATTGAAAATTGTCACGCCCTCACTCCTGTTTTTCTTCACCAGATTGGGTTATTTTGTTTTCCATCACTACACCCTCCTACATCCATTAACTTGATTGGTCATCGAAACATACAGTCTGTGCAGAGACCACAAAAATAGGAGCATCTAGTTTTCAGCGATATAGTCATATACCTAGAAAACATTCTGTCGGAAAACAGGGTGTTGTGATCTCAGCTCTGGTATTTATTTAACGCCTTAAACGTAATTTGCTCCAATGGACTTGAATCAGTCAAAATATTTTGTAACCCACTCCTGGGTAAGTACATCTTCGCTCTAGGTTCGTAAGGAGGGGAGTTCAAGTGCAATGAGCAGACACACACCAGGGTTAAAGTTACTTAGACTTTAGTAACCAAATGTATAATTGAACCAGGTGCAAATACATTTACACATGTAAAAAAATAAAATGGGCCCTTTGAAAATAAAATAAATTGTCCTTTAAATTGACTGTGTTTCCTTGTATTTAAATGAAAGTTCCTTTTCCAATCCTCGCTTTAAGTGTAAAGTCAAGTTAGTCAAGTCAATAGTCAGTATGTGGATATCCGAAGAGTGATGACCAGTGGAGTGACTGGTATAATCCTACCACGAAGCAGATAGGGCATCTGGCTCCTTTAGTGGACAGGATTCAGTGATAGAAATCAAACTGGGTTGGCTCGCCATCTGTTGAGATCGATGAATCTTCTTCCACCAAAAACTTGACCTGCATTCGCAACCAGGTTATAACCTTTTGGTAAGTTTCATAACTCCTTTCCCTAATGCAGGTTGCTTTTATATTCATCTATCAAATGCTCTGGTGTTCGCATGTTGTCCAACATTAACTCCAGTGTGTAAAATAAATATTTACAGACTGCATATACTTCTACATGCTGAAAAGTAGTGAACTGAATACCATTCAGTTAACCAATGCAAAGTAATCAGAAAGAATACCTTGAATTCAAATAAGTATTTCAAATCACAACTGCAATAAGCTTAAAAAAGATAATTAGTTTGTTTCAGTATAAAGCATTAGGATAAATACTTCAAATTAGTACCTCATATGCATTTCACACATGAAAACAAACTTAGAATCAGATTTAACGTTTCAAACAAAAGTGAATGCTTATTTCAAACAAAATATCTTTCCATTAACTTGATAACTTTAAATTTACCACTCGTAGTAAAAGTAGAATAAAAATATACATCTTTCATCTTTTATCGAGATATTTCTTAGCATAAGTCAAACTAAAATATAACATGAATGATTCAGGCTGTTAACTAACGTAAGGATGAACAGGCTAGCTTACCGAGACAGGGTTGCAACAAAAACTTGATGAATTCGGCACCCGTCTACATCAAACAACATTCAAAAGATTACAGTCCTTTTATTAAATGTTCCAAAAAACTTCAGTGTCTTCATTAAATTATTCATCACTTTTCAAGGTTCAGCCCCTCCAGAAAACAACTAAATACGGCACTTGCAAAAAAAAAAATGGCCGTCTTCCTTCTCCCTCGTCTGTTTTCCAGCAACGGATGCAGCTAACGTGCATCGTGAAGTTTCAAAATAAAAGAACCTAATCGTAACTTAAGACAGTAAAAGTATCTCTTTATCAAAATGATGTTTTTAACAATGACAACTTAATTCCTATGAACGTTCTTATCAAAATTATGATCTAACTATTTATTACTTCTTTTCTTAATGTTTTTATCACCTGGGTTACAATTTATTATTGCAAAAAATGTCTCATGTCATCGCTTGCATAAACTGGTTCCAAAATACATCCAAATCAATATAAATTCAAGCCCCCTGTACAGGTTCAAGGAAAAGTGTTGGAATCTGGATCAGTTTATTCCAGTTCAGGGACTTATAAAGTGCTGTGCATAACTGCCGTTATAAAGTGCAGTTTGGTAGAAATAAAGAGACGGTCACAGTGGTAGTACCTGTATCGAGTCGGGCTGCTTTTTAGGCACTAGGTTTTTTACTGTTGTATTATCACTTTTTCTTGAACTTTGCAATATATCGTCAAACTTCTTTTATAAAGGCTTTTGTTCAGTGACATCTTTGTTATTTTATTTATCCTTTGCTGTTATTGTATTTCCTGTTTGTTCTTGATTTTTATTTACAAAAATGTGTGGCTGTTTTTTTAATGAGGGGATATATGACAGTCACTGAGAAGTCATATATAGTCAATCATATCTGCATATATAGTCAGTCATATACTTAATACTTGTACATTGCTGCCTTCTATTTAGTATTGCCATGTGTACTGCATTTGCCTTCATTGCACATCTATACATTCCACTTGTAATATCCATATACTTAATACTTTTCTTAATACTCTTCAATTGGCATTTCTGGTTAGATGCTAACCACATTTTGTTGTACTGTACTTGTTCAGTGAAATTAAAGTTGAATGGAATCTAATCTAAAAATAGGCTGCATAAATTTTCCCACTGGGGGCTTTGACCCAAAAAGGCATACATTTAGTTAAAGGCGGTTATTACAATTTTTAATTTTTATTTCATGTCCTAAACATTCAACTTATTCTTAAATGGGAACAACAGTCAAATAATCACCCTATTCAAATTGACACGGTCTTCCAAAAACAAAAAAATAATTTAGTCTTAACCTTATAATCTATAATTCCTGTTTAAACTTTACTCTTTGAAAGGGTCACAAAAATTTGCCTACAAAGTCACTGTAAAAAAATATTGTTTTGGAACCAATTTTTTTGTACTTTAAATACTATATTTTAAAATCCGAGAAATTTACTAAATATATTTCAGTGCGTTAAAATTGACACAATTATTGTATGTGAAATGTATTATGTACAGTGCATATAAAAAGTCTACACACCCCTGTTAAAATGCCAGGTTCTTGTAATTTAAAAGAATGAGACAAAGATCAATCATGTCAGAACTTCTTCCACCTTTAATGTGATCTATAACGTGAACAATTCAAATGAAAAACAAACTGAAATTTTTGAGGGGAAAAAATAAAAAACCCGCAATAACCTGGTTGCATAAGTGTGCACACCCTTAAACTAATACTTTGTTGAAGCACCTTTTGAATAGTCTTTTTGGGTAGGAGTCAATTAGCATGGCACATCTTGACATGGCAATATTTGCCCACCCTTCTTTGCAAAAGCGCTCCAAATGTGTCAGATTGCGAGGACATCTCCTGCGCACAGCCCTCTTCAGATCACCCCACAGATGTTCAATTGGATTCAGGTTTGGACTCTGGCTGGGCCATTCCAAAACGTTAATCTTCTTCTGGTGAAGCCATGCTTTTGTGGATTTGGATGTGTGCTTTCGGTCGTTGTCGTGCTGAAAGGTGAACTTCCTCTTCAGCTTTCTAAGAGACGCCTGAAGGTTTTGGGCGTCAAATACCAAAATTGCTTGGTATTTGGAACTGTTCATAATTCCCTCCACCCTGACTAAGGCCCCGGTTCCAGCTGAAGAAAAACTGCCCCAAAGCATGATGCTGCCACCACCATGCTTCACTGTGGGTATGGTGTTCTTTGGGTGATGTGCAGTGTTGTTTTTGCGCCAAACATACCTTTTGGAATTATGGCCAAAAAGTTCAACCTTGGTTTCATCAGACCATAACACATTTTCCCACGTGCTTTTGGGAGACTTGATGTTTGCTTTTGCAAACTTCAGCCGGGCTTGGATGCTTTTCTTTGTAAGAAAAGGCTTCCGTCTTGCCACCCTACCCCTTAGCCCATTCATATGAAGAATAAGGGAGATTATTGTCACATGTAGCACACAGCCAGTACTTGCCAGAAATTCCTGCAGTTCCTTTAATGTTGCTGTAGGCCTTTTGGAAGCCTCCCTGACCAGTTTTCTTCTCGTCTTTTCATCAATTTTGGAGGGACGTCCAGTTCTTGGTATTGTCTCTGTTGTGCCATATTTTCTCCACTTGATGATGACTGTCTTCACTGTGTTCCATGGTATATCTAATGCTTTGGAAATTCTTTTGTACCCTTCTCCTGACTGATATCTGTCAACAATGAGATCCCTCTGATGGGGGGATCCGGAAGCTCTCTGCGGACCATGGCTTTTGCTCTGAGATGCAACTAAGAAAATGCCAGGAAAATCCTACTAGAACAGCTGAACTTTATTTGTGATTAATCAGAGTCACTTTAAATGATGGCAGGTGTGTACTGACTTCTATTTAACATGAGTTTGAATGTGATTGGTTAATTCTGAACACAGCCACATCCCCAGTTATAAGAGGTTGTGCACTTATGCAACCAGGTTATTGTAAGGTTTTTATTTTTCATTTTTCCCCCTCGAAGATTTCAGTTTTTTCAGTTTTTCAATTGAATTGTTCACAATATAGGTCACAATAAAAGTGGAAAAAGTTCTGACATGATTTATCTTTGTCTCATTCTTTTACATCACAAAAACCTGGCATTTTAACAGGGGTGTGTAGACTTTTTATATGCACTGTACATAATACATTTTACATACAATAATTGCGTCAATTTTAACACACTGAAATATATTTAGTAAATTTCACAGATTTTAAAATAGTATTTAAATTACAAAAAAATTGGTTCCAAAACAATATTTTTTTACAGTGACTTTGTAGGCAAATTTTTGTGACCCTTTCCTGTTTCCTGTTTAAAGTAAAGTTTAAACAGGAATTGTAGATTATAAGGTTAAGACTAAATTATTTTTTGTTTTTGGAAGACCGTTTCAATTTGAATGGGGTGATTATTTGACTGTAGGGTGATTATTTGACTATTTGACATTTAAGAATGAGTTGAATGTTTACAACCTTATGAAATAATTGGGTCCATTTTCACTCGCTGAATTATTTCAATACTATTTTGTATCCCAAAGTGGTTCCAAAATAATACAATTTAAGTATACTGCTTCTTAACTTTAGGTTGCCTACTGAGTGTAACTGTTGTAATTAAAATGAGGACAAAGGACAAATGTTAAGAGCTAATTTGCATGTGCAAAGATCGAGGAGTTTCCAGAAATGTCAAGGGCTGACTTCTTACGACTGGTTACAATCTTTTTATATCGCGACTTCTCTGAAGTGGCCTTTCACTTGTCATCATTACAAAGACTTTTACTTGTATGGACACACTCTGAAACATGCTTTCCATGCAGTGGAAAAAGCAAAGCTCTTGAAAGAGTCGGTGGAACTCCCCACCGGTTTTCGCGATCTCAGCCATTGGTCTCATTGTTGAATGAGCTTATCAATACTATCTTGACTATTTAGAATGGTAGTAATAGTTGAGTTATGTATAAAAAATATATATGTTAACATTTTTAATTAAAAAGTGCAACAAAAGTCCAACATTCACTGTTTGCTACCACTTCCGCCCAGCTTCCACACATACAAATTGAGGCAAACATTGGATAAATCCAATGTATTCACGAAACCAAATGTTCTGCAACTGCTTCAGCACTGCAATGCAGCAATCCATTCCATTAGAAAGCGTTCCATTAGAAATTAACTTCCGATGTATCTCAGCGCATTGACGCTGTAGGTGTGATCGAGGCTGAAAGGGATTGTTCGTCCAAAAATCATATTTGGGTAAAAGTCCACTTACCCTGAGTTGTTCCTGAAGGCACATTGTCATTTTTTGCCGGACAGTGTAAGCGGAGCTGGCCAAGAAGAGCGAAAGTCTCTGAGTGATTGAGTGACTGACTGACTACCCACCCCTTGTTAAATAGTGTAGTGTTGGCGACGCGGTCTCCCACACAGGGGACCGGTGTTTGAAACTCGCTGCAGTCAAAGCAAATTATCCATTAGGATTTTTTCAGGATAGACAAAAACTTTGCTGGATACAAACTTCAGTAGCTACATTATAGTAAGCCTAAAATGAAACGGTTATATTGCGACTATTTCTGGTGGATTTTCTAAGTACGCATCCGTGCATGCTTTTTAGGGTCACATAGGCTAGATCACAACCCCTTGGGCAATAAAAGAGGAGGGGTTTCCACAATTCTCTCGTCTTTTCACTTGACAAAAAAGTAAGTTATCGCCACCTATATTGATAGTTATTGTATCAATGTCATTCACGAATGAAAGAAAAACAAATGTTGTTGTGCCATGAAATTAAATAGCTTTGGCAGTCTAAAGTTCATCTTCAGTCTCGCTAGCAACTGCTCAGTTCTTATGACTATTCCAAGTAGGACGTAGGTACCAGGAGGCCTATTAATGGCTAATAAAAGCCATATAGATCATAGATGCTATTTGTGGTGGAAGTAAACTTAATAAGAAATGTTAGTGAGTATAACACAATGATTAATGGTGTCTTGTTAAATATTCAACTTTACTGCATCAAAGGGACGATGTACGGGGCCATGTACCGTCAAATCTTGGGTGAGAACCTCCTTCCCTCAGCCAGGGCATTAAAAATGGGTCGTGGATGGGTATTCCAGCATGACAATGACCCAAAACACACGGCCAAGGCAACAAAGGAGTGGCTCAAGAAGAAGCACATTAAGGTCCTGGAGTGGCCTAGCCAGTCTCCAGACCTTAATCCCATAGAAAATCTGTGGAGGGAGCTGAAGGTTCAAGTTGCCAAACGTCAGCGTCGAAACCTTAATGACTTGGAGAAGATCTGCAAAGAGAAGTGGGACAAAATCCCTCCTGAGATATGTGCCAGCCTGGTGGCCAACTACAAGAAACGTCTGACCTCTGTGATTGCCAACAAGGGTTTTGCCACCAAGTACTAAGTCATGTTTTGCACAGGTGTCGAATACTTATTTCACTCATTAAAATGCAAATCAATTTATAACATTTTTGACATGTGTTTTTCTGGATTTTTTTGTTGTTATTCTGTCTCTCACTGTTCAAATAAACCTACCATTAAAATTATAGACTGATCATTTCATTATCAGTGGGCAAACGTACAAAATCAGCAGGGGATCAAATACTTTTTTCCCTCACTGTATACAGAGGTGGACTGACTACTAGCAAACCCTGTGGTCTTGTGGGATTATCCCCGA
The DNA here is from genome assembly GCA_016801175.1 of Esox masquinongy. Taxonomy (NCBI): domain Eukaryota; kingdom Metazoa; phylum Chordata; class Actinopteri; order Esociformes; family Esocidae; genus Esox; species Esox masquinongy. The sequence goes on from JACXGI010010134.1 coordinate 13,884, forward strand.
CCTTAGATATTTCAACCCTAGTTTGATTCCCCTCTCAGGCGTTCCAATTTTTGTCCCTCAGAAATATTTATCCCCTTGGTACTTTTCCACCGACGCACAACAATATATATCCACTCTGTTATACCATGAATCTCATATATTAAAGATAATAATTGTATTATTGACCCTTTTATACAGTTATTGTTTAAAAGAATAATTGCATTACGTGACCCTTTTATATTTGTATTGTTTTCTAAAGAAACAAACCAGCCAAGTGATTAGAGGCATTGTTTTCATTGTAGGAACTGTATAGCTGTTAGCTATCTACAGTAATCTTTGTACAAGAGTTCACTTTAGTTCCGTTAACACGAGGACCGCCAAATGCCTACGGCAATTGGCGTTTGAGTTTGTAATAAAAATAAGACTGCCAATTTGAAAGCTACACACTCCTCCTTCCATGACTTTTCCTAAATAGGCGAATATAACGTTGTTCCGTTGTTAGAATTTTAAACTCACAAACGGAAAACTATTTAGAGAATATTTACCAGTTTTTTACCCTGTTTTTCGACTTAATCGCCAACAGCCCACAGCACTTAGCGTTGCTACCCAAATGGTACTCAGGTTCTAATCACCCCTCATTGAATGCATGACGTCAACGGATGAATGTGCGGTACTCCCAGATAGTCTTGGTTGAATGTGCATGAACTTACAAATGAAATACAAGATTTCCATGACCATTCAACAATTTAATTGGGCTATTATTGAAACATAATACAAACTATATAGGCTACTTGACAATTCAAGGTATGTATCACACTTAACCACTTTTCAATAGGAGATCCAGCATTCATGTGTAGGCTAATTCATCAATGAAGGGATATATTGTCTGCTCAGATTCAGCCAAATTCAGTGAAGTTGAGTGGACAGTGCCTCACTTTACAGATGGACAACGACCCAAAACATACTGCGAAAGCAACCCAGGAGTTTTTTAAGGAAAAGAAGTGGAATATTCTGCAATGGCCGAGTCAATCACCTGATCTCAACCTAATTAAGCATGCATTTCACTTGCTGAAGACAAAACTTAAGGCAGAAAGACCCACGAACAAACAACATCTGCAGCAAAGGCCTGGCAAAGCATCACAAAGGAGGAAACAAAACGTTTGTTGATTTCCCTGCGTTCCAGACTTCAAGCAGACCTGCAAAAACATTTAATATAGGTGACGATAACTGACTTTCGGCAAATGAAAAGACGAGAGAATTGTGGAAACCCCTCCTTATTTACTGCGCAAGGGGTTGTGGTCTATATTACCTCAAAAAGCATGCACGGAGGCATACTTCGAAAATCCACCAGAAGTAGTAGACCATCTGGGAACTTTTGGTTTGGGACATACTAACCCTCTCACATATTAATCTGGCATTTTATATAATATGCAAGTATGCGATTTGAGACAGGCTTAGTGTTTCAATCACAAAAAAAAGTTTCAAAAGCAAAAAAAGCACCTATAGCAAACGGGGGAGTCGATAATAAAATTAAATTGGGAGTTTGTTTTAATATACATTTTTGATTCTCAAAATAATTTTTTTACTTTGATGCCTCGTTTTTGTTTTCAGAACAATTATTTTTGATTGAAAAGAAAAATGTTTTGCTCTCGACAAAAAGACACAAATGTACCTCCATAGACATTGCTCTTCAGCGGGGTTTGGGGGCCCAGCAAGACACCTTTATGAAACCTTGTTGGATGGGGAAAATGTTATGCAAGCGAGTTCATCGCAAATAATCCAAAGCCTCATTCAGGAGGAGAATTTGTGTCTCCATGCCACAGCAGAGTTGCTAGCACCAGAATAGGTAAAATTTTTCCAGAGTGTCAGTTGTTCTCGAAGAATCGCCACGAAGCAGATAACTGACATGGCACAAGATATCAAAAAAACATTGAAGGACTCCACAAGAAATTTTGAGTTTTTCTCTTTGGCATGTCATGAAACGATTGATATAACAAATACTGCCCAATTTGCCATTTTTGTGCGTGGGATTACCACAGCGTTTGACACGAGGGAGGATTTGCTTTCTTTGGAAGCCATGCATGGCACCACCAGAGGTGAGGAATTGTCTAAGAGACTGGTCTCTGCTAAATTTGAGCTACGTTTTGAAACATTTAGAGGCCTTGTGTGTATTGTCGGATGCCTTGTGTGTATTTTTTCATAGGCAATATCGTTGGAATCATGGAGGAAAAGACAATTTTGTGCAGTCTCAAACCCTACAACACTTCCCGTGAACTCTGATCTGCCACTTCAGGTCTTTTGGCCACCCAACCCTCACGGGTAAGCAGCTCCCGCTCAGCCAAGGCAAAACTCTTCTCTATCTTGTCACCTCAATGGTGGAACAAACTTCCCCTTGAAGCCAGGACAGCAGAGTCCCTGCCAATGTTTTGAAAGCAGCTGAAAACCTATCTCTCTGATGAGTATTTTAATTAACTCTTGTATCCCCCCGTCCCCACCACCCTAAAAAAAAAGAAAATGCACTCAACTTTGATTTCTCTGGCACTGACTTTGCCAGCTAATGGCTTCGATTAAGGAAAGTGTAGCTATTATGATTGCTAGATGTTGGTGTTCCAAGACACTTTAAGAAGAATGCACTTACTGTAAGTCGCTCTGGATAAGAGCATCTGCTAAATGACTAACATGTAAATGTAAAAATGTCTCTAGAAAACCTACTCTGTTCGACCAAAGTACATATTGCTAGCAGGACATTAACACAAAATATGCTGCCTGGAGCAGGATTGCTACTACATTTGGGTTATCTGGTCAGTTGATACTATATGATACTATAATTAGTGCTATATGTGCTATATGATACTATAATTAGCCGTGGAAAATAGATCTGGTGATTAAGCTAAGCTAGAGCAGAATGGTTAGCATTGTACAGTAATTTGATTCAAAGCTAGCTGACTGTCTACCTAATTTGTTTTTGAGTTGGTTAGGTACTGTAGCCACTTAAATTATTTTATTTAGCAGATTGTCAAATTTAGCCTGCCCAATGTAGATTTTAAAAATATGAAATTGTATTTTTAACCAACTATCTAGTTGTATCTGTGTCTATCACTCAGTCTTGAGCTATGATTTGATTAATATCAAGGAAAAGTTTAGTGTTAATAGATATTTGAAATTCTCTTGTGACAGAGGATGAATGTAGAAAGAGCTAGAGGAATCTATGAGATGGTTACATGAGAGAGAAAAGAGCAGAAAAGGATAAGCATAGGAGTGGGGCAGCTGCTATGCACCACCATCCATGTTAAGCCCATTCATTATGTCTCGACCCACAAGTGGTAATATGCCTGGGGAAACATCTATTGGGAAACTTGACGGACAAGTTGAAGACCAACTAGAAGAGGTCAGCCAGGCAAATGTCTGTGGCATTGACAGCAGTAACCCTTAAGCTGACTCAGAGAGCAGTGTAAGTGAGGGGATAAAGGTTAACCCCTTAGAATGTTACTGAGTGGACAGGTAGGTAAATTAGTGCAATAGACTATAGCCGCATTCCACCAAAAAATGCCCGGCACTTTGAGTCCCAGGAACTGATATTCAAGGAACTAAAGGGTACCTTCAGCCCACTGTTGTGTGCGTTTCCGCCGCAGTCTAAAGACCCGTGAAGATTAGGCAAGTTAGTCCTCTGACGTATGCACCATACGTTACACAAAGCGACAGACAGGCATCTTCATTATTATGCGATACTGCAACATCACAGCAACCATGGAGGAGATTCAGGTTGTGTTGATCATGATTTATTGGTTTGCAAATGTGGTCATTGAGTCAACTGTGGAAAAGAGATGAGCAGTAGTAGCAAATCGGATTCAAAATGCGCAAAATGCTAGACGAGTTGCAATACAAATAAAGTTAACGGATTTTACGAGTTATCGCGGAGATTAAGCATGAGATGACTGAAACGGATTTGCGCCATCGCGCACAAAGTACAAAATGGTAAGATTTTTTTAGTAGGCCTATACACGTTTAAGTAAATCACAATTGGGAATAATGTTATTGTAAAATACATCGACTTATTATTGGAACTTTTTTGTGTGTTTCAGGTATCCGAGTACTGCAGAATGCGGCGTGTTTCTCCATTCGTTTGGGTACACAATATAACAACGGAGTGGTGGGAAACCGTGGTTCCAACTTTCACAGAGGCCCAGTGGATAAAGAATTTCCATATGTCTAAGGACACGTTTCGGTACCTGTGCCGTCGATTGCAACCATAACTGGGGAGACATGACACCACTGTTGTGTAACCATTCAAAAAAAGGATGGACATTGCACTGTGGAAACCAGCGACCAACTCAGAGTACAGGAGCATTTCTAATTTGGAGTCGGCAATACTACGATGTGTCACTGTACACAATTTCTGCAAACGTTAAGAACACTTTTGGCAGACTGAAGGGCAGATGGAGGTGCTTGTTAAAACGAAATGATTGCAACATACACAAGGTCAAATCCATGGTGATAGCATGTTGTGTTCTGCATAACCTCTGTGAAATGAATGGTGATGAGTATAGAGAAGAATGGGGTGACACTGCATTAAACCAGCCTGACAGGACACTGCCATCCACTGTAGAGGCCAATGGGCTAGACACACGTACAGGTCTGAAGTACATCATTAGACCTGCATGTGCGTCTAGGCCCTTGGCCTCTACAGTACACATGGTTTTACATGTTTGTTCTTTATCTGTTGTGATTTAATAAATATTTCAGCAGTGAGCAAGACAGTGTGTGGGAGTGCTTCTGTTTTCAGAGTTACACAAACAGCCACTATGCACACGTATTTGGTTCCACAACTATTCATCTGCAAAAATGTAGGTGCTAAATACAAAGAGTATTGTAAACTAGCAGCAATCTGGGTAGTATTATTAAACATTTAGATATGGTAGCAACATAACAGTGTAAACTAGCAGCAATTGGTAGAATTATTATTGAATATTATAGATACATGTGTGTAATACGCTTATGAATGGTGGCATAGCTACTTTCAACTATGTAGTGAGAATTAAAAAAAATACAGCAAGAAGATAAAGAAATAATATACATAACTGTACATGGTTAATGTACATAACACGGTTTCTTCCGCCTGAGACTCGAGGAATGCCAACTCTCAACTCTTTATCGCTCGTTACGCGGCTCTCCTCAGCCTGACTCTTTCCTCAGTATAGCAGCTGCATATACTGGTCCTGCTGCTTCTGTCCTCGCTGCAGGACTGCCCGGTTAGCGTCGTCCATTTCCCTCAGCGAATCAAGTCTGTGTCTCTTTTCTTCTTTCCTAAAAAGAGAAATAACAAACACACTACAATAAATTTATAATACACAAGCACAGTCGGCATAGCCAACAGCAGTTTTGAAAAATATCTTCTTGTACCGAGTAATCATTTGATCAAGTTGTCAATGTTTAGTGATTATTAGAGATATACAAATGTTAACTAGCATGTCATTAATTATCATTTCTGAAATTTCAGTGGAAACATTACTATTTTCAGCTTGTTGGTTAGCGACGTGACTAAAAAATATGACCCCTATTATCGGCCACCTTACTATTTTGTTCAATAACGTTTTATTTCCTCTATATTTGTGTTACAAATGCCTGATTACTTTACTTACGTGTTTACTAAAATGTTTTAGCTACCTCTCATGCCTTCTGGTGAAGAAGGAAAAACAGACAGATCGCTGATTATAGCCTACATGATGACGTCTGGTCTGTCCCGCAAGTCTAATTTCACGATTTGCAACTTTAATTTCCATACATTACATTTTTAAGGTATTTACCTCCATACATGACTATTAAAGATAGGGGGTGGCCTATAATAGCGGGACGTTAGCTAGGCTAACATGATGTACCTGTAGCTAACGTTGTCTAGAGGAACAATAGCATGACTAACAATAACATGACTAGTATAGAAATCAAATATCATGACTTTTCCAAAACATAACGTTATAGCATTTAACATGCATCATGTGAAACATTGCGATTTACCTTAAACCGACTGGTTATCCAGTTTCTGTGTCTTCCACCATGGCTTCCAACAAAGCAGCAGCCGAGTCAATCGTTGCCGCAGTGCCAGAGATGGCCGGCCTGTGACCCAGCATCTCATCTAGACGGTCAAACCACTTGCTCCTCCGGTCAGAGCCATTTCTGTTATTGTGATCCTCAATCTTTTTGGAATCTTGTTTTCATTTTTTTAGCTTCTCCCAGCACTGTTTCCCGGTGTGAAAAATGTTCAGCTCATTTAACTTGCAGGGTATTTTCCGCGAACACCTATTATTACGGATTGCCGTTTCCAATTCCCGCTGTATTTGGGCCTCATCGTAAACACCCATAAACACAATAAGGCCTGGACTTCGTTGTCGGTCCATCTGTCGTTCGATTTCTTCTTCATAAAAAAGTTATTCTGTTTGTAAGCACAATTAACTCCTTTACTACGCTGAGGACAGCTGCAGACATTTAAAAATGGCGGTTGAAAACGTTTGCGAGTAAACTCTACTACTACTCGACCAATCAGAAATGTTCAGCACCGCAAGCCCCACCCCAAAAGTTCTGGTACTCTGGGAAAGTCCTGCCTCCCGAGCAGGGACTGTTTTGGGGGTAAAATGTAGTTCCTGGTTCTAGACCGTGGTTCCTGCGGTGGAAAGGCAGTGAGTTCCTGGAAAGGTTCCTAGTTCCTGGGTATAGTTCCTGCGGTGGAAACGCGGCTGATGACCAAGGTGATAATTGAATATCTAATAATCTTGTTTGTAAACATATGCAATCATAAATGACCATAATATGTAAGTATAAGTATAACATAAGTATTTAAGACACACTATAGCACAAAGGTGTGCTAGGAGCTTCCGTTAACGATAGACTCCTAGAACTAAGTCAAGCTTCCCTATTTATCCCAACAAGACAGACTGATTCCAAACACCCCCATTGCATCTATAACTGGATCACCTCACCTTGGCTAGAACAATGAAAACAAAGAAACCAGCATTCACAAATGTACATATATTCAATTAGCACCACCCAAAGCTAGACACTTGCTTGTAGCTATACATTTCAAATCAAAGAAATAGAGTTATTGTTCATGATATAAATTCACAATTTCAGCTGGATTTGGTTGACATGAGTGCTTATAGTGTGGCAAATGATAAAATTAAATTAATGTTAACATGCATAGATGTATTAAGCAAATACGCATGGATTCGTGTGCTGAGAAATAAAAGCGCTATCGAGGTAAAGCGAGCATTTGAAGACATTAAAAGAAGGAAGAACACCACAAAAAGTCCAAACAGACAAGGGGAAGGAGTTTTTTAATTCACATTTTGAAATGTTAATGAAGAAGTACAACATAAAACATTTTGCTTTAGGAAATGATGCCAAAGCGAGTATGTATCCTGGGCGAGTAGCCAGTCATTTGCCTCGCCATTTTTGAGGATCACCCTGGTTTTCTCCAAGTACGCTCTTTTCAAACCCTCTCTATCCACATAAGCACCAGGGTTTGCCGGGTCGTAGTAAATAATTTTCATAACCTGTTCAGACATCATAGAGCATTCGGGCAATAATGAGAAGTAACATGAGAAGTACATGTTTAACATAGCTTTATTTGAGTTTTCGAAATTACACGTCATCCAAGAAATTCAGAAAAGTTACACAAACATTCAGATTTCTCCTGATTAGAAAATCTGTAAACAATTTAGAAATACATTCTACATCCACAGCATCATTACTCAACAATTTTACCACACAAACATCTGTTACATACGTAAACAAACATAACAGGTGCCCAATTTTAAAGTCTTTGTTATCAGCATTTGAAAATGTTAGAAGTATATACATGAAGTTGTTTAGAGCCTTTGATTCAACACGCTTTGACAACAATTGCAGCCAATCATCAGATGTATTCCTGACCGTTTCCATATGCTTGTTCAGATTATTAATGCGCTTTATACCGACATGGTCTTGGTTATTAAAAGATCTGCAAACATCAATACAGCTCTTGATAGCTTTGTGCATCAACTGTTTAATTGCTAAACCCACATAGGATTTGTTTAGATGCATGTAAACACGACAACTGAAGTTACCTATCCTTAGACAGCAGACTCTTTGCTTTCGTCACACCAAGACGCTACTGCGTCGCATACAGCTTCCTCATTAAATTTATCCATGTATTCATCCCTGTTCTCACTCAGTCTCTGTGTGATGTTCGGCTCCAACTTGCGCACATGCAGAAAGTTCTCAGCGGCCACGTGAACATCGGTCAGCGGTGCATGAAACCCTGATGCGTTCAAAGCCTTGACCAACACATGTTTCAGTCGCGGTGTTAAAACTGTCTCCACGATGTCATCATAATGGGTCTCAAAAAAATAATCAGGCAGATCGAGACAAGAATGTCTTCTCTGGCTCGGTGGTCCACTTCACATCCGATGCATGCTTTGTGGAGAATAGCCGCAACAACTTTTTCCAGAATCATACCCAATGTTGCTTTGATGATCTTTAAAACTTTAGGTGCAAGACGTTTGTCCATTTTTTGATAATTCTTGTTATCATTTGAAAGGTATCACAGATTAAGAGGTCCTAGCTGATCACCAAACCGGTCAAGCCAATGGTAGTTTCTTGTTGGGTATGCCGGTGGAATCGAGCTGTCGGGGTCCGGGGTTCCATAGAAGGCTTCAGCGTTGTCATCCCAGGCATCACACAGCCAGTCCTCAGCCTTGGGTTCTTCAATCTCCGGTTGGTTGTAATCTTGAGACTTGTTTCGTAAAATGCAACCTCCGGTATCTCTGGGTTAATGGATTCGGGTTAAACTCTGCATCAGTTTCTTCGGGGCTGGCATGTTGATTGCGTCTCTGCTGTCCATTTGTAATCTTTTGCCGAGTCGCTGAGCTGTGGTTAAGCTGTTAGCTTTCAATGGTGTTTCAACCAAAACGCTGATCGCTGCACAATCTACCATGGTTTGTATTGTGTAGGTAAGTTTACTCAGGCAGGACTGAATGACCATCACTGGGGTCTGCGTAGTTTAAATACATAGACCATGCCAATCAGCCTATAAAACATGAAAGGTTAACACCCACTGGTTGTAGGACATCTGTTGTAGCACTTATTGGAACATAAAATGCCGGGGGGTTATAGAATTGCTGAACCCTGGCGCCCTTTTGTTAAACACCAAACAAATTGCCGCTGATATAGCACTTATTTATGGCCTGGGAATTTAACATTCCGGAACCCTAAGACCCCCATTGTTAAACATCAAACATATCGCACCTGTTATAACACTCGTCCGGGGTGCTTATCAGTCGTTGTAAATCATCAAAAATGAACACAACAATGCAATCATAAATTACAAAGTCACATGACATGCATACGTCATTCCAGAAGTTCCGCCCTAACACACGTCATACAGGAAGTCCCACCCAGCAAACTGGATGTCCCACCCACCTGTCAAATCAATCTGGAAGCCCCGCCCACCAGGGTCATAAATCACCAAAGTGACACATTATAACCTACATTTACAACTTAGCATTATTCTATATCAGAGGAGGACTATACTTTTTGGCTCGGGGGCCACATCAGGATTTTGAAATTAAATAGAGGGCCACATTTGTTTTGCAATTTGTTAATCATAAATAATTTGCAAGCCAGAAACGGGCAAAAATGTTAACATTTATACCGTAGGTCCATTATTATGTCTAAATCATTTAAATTCAGATTCACAGAATGGGTGAGTGAGTTATGTTTTACTTACCCTCAAAACGATTTTATTACCTATAAGCAGGCCGGATGGGCAGGCCTTAGTTTGCCCACCCCTGTTTTAAATCATGATTCTGTTTGAACTAGGGAAAGTTCAGTATGAAATAAAATAGGCTAACAAAGCTACCAACACAACTGCCATGCACAGTATTAACTAGCTAACAGGGCAACTTAGTCTACTGTGTAGTTAAATTTTAATCCGGGTTTTATTTTATCTAAGACAAATTGCTAGTCGTTCAGCTGGTGATATTGCCTCCCCGTAATGTGTGTCCTTCTTCAGAATGTGTGGTCCAATCTTCTGAAGTAGATCCTCAAATTGGCAATGATCGACCCGAATGTATGACATGAAATCCTCACCATACAGTCTAAGCTCCCTTATCAAGTGATGGAACTCCCCATGCTGATTTCGGGACTGGAGCACGTTGTGCAACCAAACAGTACAGACCTTTTTCTGCCTTGTCTCAAAGACAGTAAAGCAGCTACTACTTGGGTTATGTTTTGGAGGGAATGTAAAACACTTCATTAAAGAGTAAAACTTCATTAATTTACAAACATCAAAACAGGACATTAGGCTACATTGTAAATAATATAACATTTATTAAACCTACAGTTTTTTTACTAGATGGCTATAGTTATGCTATGTGCCACTCCTTTCATTGGGAAATTGAACTTCCATCGTACCACTGCAACAGTAAAACCATTGAAGTTGAAAATATTGAACACATGCATTACACTAAACGCACCGCAATGCAGCATCGCATTGGAAACATACCTTTTCAGATTGCTCCATTGACAATGAATGACTTCCAGCGCAACACAATCAGACTTAATAAGCGCTTGTGTGAAAAAAACTTTGCATTGGACCGTGCAGGGGTAACAGTGCATTTTCCTACTCTGCAAGGACGAGCCTGAGATTACGTCGGAATATTCCTGTGAGTGTGGACAGCTTGCAAAAGCATTTTGTGACCGGTTTAAGGATCTGAAAAGTAAACATCTGGAGCTGAACATATTTGCAACCCCATTTAACAGCGAACCAGTGGATGTGCCGGATGGCCTACAACATGAAGTCATTGAGCTGCAAAGCAATGACGAGCTCAAGGCCAAGTACAACAACCTCCATCTCCTTGAGTTCTACACAATGTACGTTAGTGCTGATCATTTTCCTGTTCTGAGGAGACATGCACTTAAATTTGCATCTGTGTTTGGGACAACCTACTGCTGTGAGCAGTTCTTTTTCAAATTGACTCTTGCTAAGACTCGATTCCGCTCAAGAGTTACTGACACAATTCTGGAAAATCAGCTGCAAGTAGCATCATCTTTACTGCCAGCTGATATCAAACGCCAAAGATAAGCATTTTCAGCCATTGCATTAGAGGTGAGTTTGAATAAGTAATCATAATAACAACGACATTACTACATGTACAATACTAATATTTATTTAAAAAGGACAAGCATGTTTCTAAATACTCAAGGACAAAATAAACATCATAAAAGTCATATTTTAACTATAAAACCAATGTCAGTGATTAAAGTCACATTAAAACATGACTAAAACAGAAATTAGCAAATTTTACTGGCCCTCGAATTAATTTATAAATTCCAAATGGCCTTTGATGGCAAAAGGATTCCCCACCCCTGACTTAAAGCATAACAACTTGGGACTCAATACTTATTATTCGTAGAATCTGCATGTAAAGTATAAGGTTTTGTGTGTGGAAGTATTTCCATTTGTCTGTCTCTATGGAGAAACACGATCCCCAGACGTGAGTTGAAATCTTTTTTTTTCTGTTTACCACAATATCTTGGTGTTTTCCAGCCAATCACGTTAGACCGAGTGATGACATCATCTCTTTTGGCATCTTCCGCTAATGAGGACATTTTAATTTTTTGTCAGTTCATAAAGAGGCTTCACTGTTGTAAAATATGTATGTATTGCTGATTTCACAACTAGTAGAAGGGTTACAAAACTAACATTCAATGTTTCTATGGAGTACGATGCACAAGTATCAGTTCAGAAAACTGGTTGAATGTTTCACTGCCCAAATAGATTGAGTTCACTGTACCTGATTCTTTTTACCAACCAATTCTGGGTAGACATGTTGGTGTGAATGGTAACAAAGACACACCCAACTGATCATAAACCTAGATTATTTGCTTATTCATTGATTGGTCAGTGTGAATTACATTATTATCCCTAATATGGGCTTTCTATATGACTTGTATGGTCTCAATTCTGTTGGGACTCTGATAGCTTTTTTACTTTATTGGAATAGATATCTTTATGAGGGGCTGTATGCCCCTTTAATAACTGCTGAGACCAACTTTGGTACTCAGGATTCAAAAGAAATTACTTGAGAAGGTATGAGAAAACATTTTAAACTACTCATGGCTAATCCAGCTATCCCCATTCCCACTTCTCTAATAAATGAATGAATATTATCCTCTGTCCCCAAAAAAGCATTTTTATATTTCCAGTATGATACCGAAATAACTAAAGCCACTCCCAAACACAATTTATTTTATCATACGTATTTTTCAACATTTTCAGTCTTAAGTCCTCTGATTGTTTCAATGACTGCTACCCTGTTATATTTATGGCTTTGTTAATTTACAGTTTACATTTTTGTCACTTAGCATTCTTATCCAGAGCAACTTACAGATAGATAAATCAAGTAAAATAGGTAGTGGTGACCATAATATGTTAAGGACTGATTGTTTTTTTATGACATAAAATATGAAAAGGTTTGACTCTCCCCAAGCAAAATATATTTTCAAATCACCCTACCCAAGCCTTCAGAAAGAAAAAAAACATGACCCTCCCCATTCAAAATGCAGATCAAAAAGTAGATTGAGCACACAAACAATATGTACGCAAATGTAGCCTATATTATAGGCTTACTGTACAAACAACTGACCCAATAAAAGTGGAAATATTAAAACATATATAGCCTAGATTAGCTATATATTTAAAACACAGAACTTATTCTTACTTAAATATTTTATTGTGCCTGAAAATTCGAGCCCAGTCTGACCCAAGTGTGCTCAGATTAGACCCGAGCCCTGGCCCAGTCCAAAGTCACAGAAAATAAATTAGCCTGGTCCGAAATAAAACCTGATTACAGCAAGAAAGATAATGATGTTGTTACAGTGGGTGCATAATGATAAAATTAACAATTTATACAGTAACAGTGGATGTACAAAAGCCCCTGTCTTAATGTACATCAGATACTACTGTAAGCTCTTTATTTATTATACGTTTCATCGCTGTACAACCACTTTCAGCCAATCACGGCTTAGCTGCTCACGCATCTCACTCCACATTCTCCTTCGACTCAGAGTGAGATCGCGTAGTGATGGTTCCTGTTGAAAGTAACTCAAAGCTGTTTCTGAAACTGTTAATGTGCGCGTTCAAATACTATTAAGTTATGTTCTATAAATACACTTACATTGTACAACATTATGTCTAAGTGCTAAGTCTGTAGTATGATATTATCCTAATTTATCGGACAAGTAACATTAGCTGCTGGTTTTAACATTAGCCTCCTAAGTTATGTTTACTTAGATGTTCATGTGTGTTGAGACGATTACAAATTGCCATATACAATTGTTTTAATTAAGCCTCGTATGTATGTATATATAACTCTGAAATCACACATTAAGTCTTGATGAACTAAATATATTAAAGTTCAAAATCTTCACTGTACATTGTGTAATTCATTGAAAACAAAATGACGTAACAACAATTGATGGAAACCAAAATCACCAACCGATTTATAGGTGGGCAGTTATTCCGTGATCATAAAGTGGCACCATGGCTATGCTAGAAATCATATCTGTACTTTATCATTATCTGCAACTGAGCAAGAGGGTCTAATATCACTGCTGCTCAAACTGATCGAACAGGTTTTATACATGGCTGATACACTGGTGACAATATACATCAATTACTGGAAATAATAGAGCTGTACGATAAATAAAAAGGCCTGGCCTAGTTTTCATAGCAGATTTTGAAAAAGCATTTAATAAAGTCCGTTTAGATGTAATTTATAAATGTATGACCTATTTCAATTTAAGTATTTAATTACTTATCCCATTACTTATTATACTTATTATTACTTATCCCATTACTTATTATAAGATATTACTTATCCCATTGCATAAGATAAGTAATATCTTATGCAATGGGTGAAGGTGATGTATAGTGACCCCAAATGTAGAATCATTAATAATGGTTTTCTTTCAAACAGTTTTAGATTAGGTAGTGGAGTAAAGCAGGGATGCCCATTATCCTCATACAGTGGGGCTCGAAAGTTTGGGCACCCCAGGTAAAAATTTGTATTAATGTGCATAAAGAAGCCAAGAAAAGATGGAAAAATATCCAAAAGGCATCAAATGACAGATTAGACATTCATATAATATGTCACAAAAAGTTAGATTTTATTTCCATCACTTACACTTTCAAAATAACAGAAAACAAAAAAATGGCATCTGCAAAAGTTTGGGCACCCTGCAGAGTTTATAGCATGCACCGCCCCCTTTGGAAAGCTGAGACCTGACAGTGTCATGGGTTGTTCTCAATCATCGTCTGGAAAGACCAGGTGATGTCAATCTCAAAGGTTTTAAATGCCCAGACTCATCTGACCTTGCCCCAACAATCAGCACTATGGGTTCTTCTAAGCAGTTGTCTAGAAAACTGAAACTGAAAATAGTTGACGCTCACAAAGCAGGAGAAGGCTATAAGAAGATAGCAAAGCGTTTTCAGATGCCAATATCCTCTGTTCGGAATGTAATTAAGAAATG
>JACXGI010010135.1:6977-28514 GCA_016801175.1 Esox masquinongy
ACACACACACACACACACACACACACACAGACTATGGCACTCCATTGATTTAATCCAAACTGGCAGATCACTGGAGCCTGACTAGCTGACAGCCCACCTGTGTGGATCAGTTCACACAGAAGTACACAAACCTGAGCACTACACATGCCTGAGCAAAAACATACACCTGAAAAGGGCAACAAGAACACACCAACACACACTTGGACCAGCAAGTACAGACCAAGTCCAAGCCACAGGAGGATTACTAGATTTCCATGTTGCAAGGTTGTATGTTTATCCCATGAGGGAGGCTCATTATGATGCGCCCTGTAAAATTGGTCCTGACCCCCCCCCGAAACCAGACATGGATCTAATAAAGCAAAGCAGGAAAGCAGAGCAGGAAATGTCAGGCCTAATGAGTCACATTTATAACAGGGAGGTCAGATTTCAGACTGAAGTGCACATAATAGCGGGTAGGAATATACAGCATGTTGCTCTCATCTGCTTCTTCATTTGTTGTAGCTATGATGATGGACACAGTAAAATCAGAACTCCACATATCACTTAGGATTACTCAGCCCTTGTTGTAGACTACTTTGACTGTAGAGGCACTGAGAAATGTTGGTTGGGTAGGATCTTTTTCTCTATATTATACATCTCTGGAAAAAATTAAGAGACCACTCCTATTTTTTCTTAAATCAGCATCTCTACATGTATGGCAGCCATTCCATTCCAGTGTCTGTTAAATTCCAACACAGGCACACCTCATTTGACTTAATGAGGTACTGATTAGGTGATTACCTGAACCAAATCTAATTTAACGAGGAAAAGTATAAAAACCACTGCTGTGATCATCACTATCCTCTTGCAATAGGACCAGCTGGATGGCAAAAACAGTGCAAGTAGTACCTCAAAGGTAATTTGAATAAAAAAATAACTAATTAGCATGATAAAAGAGTTGAAAAGAAAAGCTTTGAGTGAGGAAAAGAAGGGTTCAATTCTGGCTTTACTGGCAGAGGGATACAGTGAGCGTCAGGTTGCTTCCATCTTGACAATTTCAAAGACGGCAGTTCATAAGAACAAGGTCAAGCAACAGACATTGGGGACAACAAAGCTACAGACTGGCAGAGGGCGAAAACGACTGTCCACTGACCGTCAACTCATTCACTCAACAACCGTAGGATGACATCAAGTGACCTACAAAAAGAATGGCAAACAGCAGCTGGGGTGAAGTGCACGGCGAGGACGGTTCAAAACAGGCTCCTAGGGGCTGGACTGAAGTCGTGCAAAGCTAGAAAAAGCCCTTCATCAATGAGAAGCAAAGAAGAGCCAGGCTGAAATTTGCAAACGACCATGAGGATTGGACCGTAGAGGAATGGAGTAAGGTCATCTTCTCTGACCAGTCAAATTTTCAGCTTTGCCCAACACCTTGTCATCTAATCGTTAGACGGAGACCTGGAGAGGCCTACAAGCCACAGTGTCTCGCACCCACTGTGAAATTTGGTGGGGGATCGGTGATGATCTGGGGATGCTTCAGCAAGGCTGGAATCGGACAGATTTGTCTTTGTGAAGGACGCATGAATCAAGCCAAGTACGAGGTTATCTTGGAAGAACACCTGCTTCCCTCTGCTCTGACAATGTTCCCCAACTCTGGGAATTGGTTTTTCCAGCAGGACAATGCTCCATGCCGCACAGCCAGGTCAATCAAGGTGTGGATGGAGGACCACCAGATCAAGACCCTGTCATGGCCAGCCCAATTTCCAGACCCGAACCCCATTGAAAACCTCTGGAATTTGATCAAGAGGAAGATGGATGGTCACAAGGCATCAAACAAAGCCAAGATACTTGAATTTTTGTGCCAGGAGCGGCATAAAGTCACCCAACGGCAATGTGACAGACTGGTGGAGAGCATGCGAAGATGCATGAAAGCTGTGATTAAAAATCAGGGTTATTCCACCAAATATTGATTTCTGAACTCTTCCTAAGTTAAAACATTAGTATTTTGTTATTGAAAAATGAATATGAATTTGTTTTCTTTGCATTATTTGAGGTCTGAAAACAATGCATCTTTTTGACCAGTTGTTATTTTCTACAAATAAATACTCTAAATGACAATATTTTTATTTGAAATTTGGGAGTAATGTTGCCAGTAGATTATAGAATAAAACAAAACTGTTCATTTTACTCACATGTGAATAGTAAAACCTGTGAATAGTAAATCCAGAGAAACTGATAATTTTGCAGTGGTCTCTTATTTTTTTCCAGAACTGTATAGAATGTGCCATATAATATAGGGCTACTGTGGAGCTTTTCCGGAAGTCTAGCAGGTCTTGTCTACTCTGCTCTGTATTATATATATACTAACATTCATAAGTTTGGGGTCACTTCAAAAGTTCCTTGTTTTTGAATGAAAAGTTATTTTGTCCATTAAAATAACATCAAATTGATACAGTGTAAGTTGTTAATGTTCCGTCTGATATCAGAAAACGAAGGGCACAATGATAATACTTCTGAGTAGAACCAGATGCATTTTGGTATATTGTATCAGCATAATCAAGCACAGGCATTAAAGTTGACTGAAAAATGTGCTTCTTGTTCGCATGAAAAATGCTATCTATTTCATAGACGAAACCCACTTTACACTTAAGCTTCTTAAAAAGCTCACTTGTATGTTTCTTAAATGACAGGTTACTGTCAATCCAAATTCCAAGGTATTTGTATGCAGGGACCCGTTCAATGAAAATAGAACCATCCAAAAGGGTGAAGATGTAAGCCTGTTTTTTGATGTGATTTTAAAAACAGCATGTATTTGGTATTGCTAGTATTAAGTACAAGCTTTAAATTGTTAAGTGCTTCCTGAACGGCTTTAAAATTAGATTGTAAACTGGAAATAGGTACATTGATTGTTGGAGTGCAAGCATAGAGAATAGTGTTGTCTGCATACAAGTGAAAAACACAACTATTTACAGATTGACCAATAGCATTTATGTATATTGTAAAAAGAACAGGTCCGAAGATTGATCCCTGAGGAACACCCCTGTGTACCTCAAAGGGTTTAATAACAAAGGGTTTAATAATATGAAACTGAGACGGGTTTGCTGTTAGAAATCAGCCGTTTCGTATAGTCATTGAAAAAATGATCAGGAACCCGGTCATCAAGGGAGGGAGTAATTCAATTTTTTATTGCAGCATTTGATAGTCTATTGTTCATGATGTTACTTCCTGTGTATGGTTCTGTTGTAAACTAAACATAACAAGCATACATTCATACACTTCAACACTCCCCCCATCACACATGTAAGAAAAAACATTACATGTTTGATAAAACATTAAAAGTACAATTCAATTCCTAATGAAAAGAAAAGGCCCATACATTTATGTTACAAATGATTAAGAAAAAACAACAAAAAGGAGTAACTCACCAATGAGGTCTTATTGTTCCTCAAATAAAAATGAATGCAAACAAGACAATTGACACCCCACTCTGACACATAACTCAATGTATGACAGTCATCAATCCATCCCCCACCTCAGATGATAAGGGTTGAGAAACATATTGACATCAACAGGCTACTACCAGTTTTAACGGTGTTCAGCAGAAAATCAGACCTAACATAACATCATGATTAAACATTCTCCCAAAGTACATTGAACAATCAAAAAACGCCCTTGTCTGTATCATGATTCATGCTACAATATCATACAAAAGTCGCCATGCAGATCCTGTTGTTCCTGTGAAAAGTTCTACCTGTAAATAGGGAAAGATTCTACCTTTAATTGGGAAAGCTTCCCTATTCAAACATACCAGGATAGCCGGCATAATGTCGATCATTAGGCATCATCACAAAATAAGTTGAAGTCCAATATTGGGATTGTCATCGTATAGAGTTTCCCACCTGTCTTGCAAGAAAGAAACCTTCATACATATGAAATCACCATATCAGTTAATTTAGGAAAATAATTGATCATAAGAAATGAAGCTAGTGTCCAATCAAGTGTCCTGTAGTTTTTGTCTTCAGTCTTCTCTGTCTTGTATCAGTGATGTAAAGTTATTGCAGCCAGTGTGATGTGGACCCAGAAAATTGCCTGGTTGTCCTAACAAGTCAGTGTAGGTGTGTAGAGGAGTAGTGAACACTTCACTAAGTCATTAACACCACAACAGTGTCTTTCACTGTGTTGGGACCATGTGACCTTTCCAGTCAACTGGCCCGTGAACATGTTGCTGTTGCTCACACACTTAGTTGTCTTTATCCAGTCGGTAACATGATGTATCATCAGAAAAGGGGTTGTGTTATCCCGATCTATTGAAAGTGTAACTGCAAAACAACGATTAGTGTGGTTCAACAGTCCATCTGACTTTCATCCACTGGGAACTCCTCAACTCATAAAAATGAAGACAATAGATCAGTCCTGAAAACTTGTGGATCTGAAAAGTTCCATCATTAGAGTGAAGCTTACACCCTATTAAGGCAAGTTTCCATAAAAGTCTATGTCAAATTTCCTTTTCCATACAGAACTGGCTTAGTGGATGTTCGATTCCTAGTGCTACATTAATGCCCGATAGCAACTAGCAGGGGAATAAGATCGTCAGATGACTTTGCTTAGCCAAATCAAAATGGTTAGATCTGTTCTATTGACCTTATATCAAACAAATAATATCCAAATAAACAAATTCTGTAAATGGAAGATGTAAAACAGAACCGATGCCAATGCTCCATTATAACTATGCAAACTGGAAAAAAACAATTTTTAATGTAATTCTTCCAATCATAATCAATTATCATATCATACACCCCCCCCCCCCGCTTTCACTTCATTAAGTCAATAGAAAGTGACACCATGAGTGAAAGCAGAACAATGACAAATACGGCCACTGGAGGCACCATCCCGAACCCGCACTGGCCATAATTTTAAGACAGACATGAAAAATAGAGAATTGGTAATAGGGATGGATCTAGAATCCATTCGATAAGGAGTTGCATAGTGTATATTCATCAAAAAACAAAGTGGAAATGTTAAAAAACACAAACATTCAGAAACACATTGAGACATCAATGTGCAACACGGTCGCTTGTGTGAAGGAACTATAAACCATATAACCTATTGACATATTTGTCTAACATAGCTAAACAGCTCTCAAATTTGACTTTACCTCAGTACCTTCTCAAAGGTCTGCGAAATTGGCTATCGTGTATTTATAATCTCCTGTAGTTTATTGGCACATGCCAGACCAAATTGGTTTGCCCTCTAGGGGATAAACTTCTCAACTAAATTCTAGGAGAGAAAAACTCCAGCCCCTGTTCCAGTGGTTTACCAGCTGCAACCACCAGGGAGATTGTATTAGCATATCTATAGCACCCAAATCTAGCATTTTCACAGGCAATGGCCAAACTACCTCATGACAAACAATGTCTTGATTAACCTCCTAAATTTAGGGAAATTATCGATCTCTATTTCAATTTATTTTAAATAGTTGCGGTCAGCCAAACCCTAAATCACAACATTTATGCATATTTTGACCACGCCTGTGGTTCCATTGAAATTAAGATTGTTCTATCATCAACAATGGGGGATGACTTTAGGTCTCAACCCTCACTTCAGTTGGTTTCAAAACCATAAATTTCAAAGCTATTGAGAGGAAAATATATTTAGCTTTCACTTAATGTTTGATTATCCCAAAACTGAATAAGCTCATGCTGAGGAAATTACCACAGGTGAGACAAGTCTGAGCACTGTTTTGACCCCTAGTAATAGGCTACCCTGTTTTAATGGGAAACAATGGTAGGGGCCATCCTAGGAGGTCTGCCCCCCTTCCTGGAGCCCATGGCTTTACCCAGTTATGGTGAGCCAGAAATAAAGGCCAAATACATTATTTCATGTATATGAAATTTAAGTTTCCACACTTTAAAATCTGACATGGTACTCAGACTGTCTGTAGCAAGATGTTATTCTTTCAACTTAGCCGATATCCTTCGTTAACTGAAGCTTCAGATTTATTTTCCTACCCATCTAATATTGTTGCGGTTTTTCAACAGGTTAAATATTATTAATAATATTGTTATTTACTTCAACAGGTTAAAACAACAAAACGGCAGGAACAAGGCAGGCAGGCAGAAACACAGATAACGGCAGGCAAGACACATAAAATAACTCAACAAGGGCTGAACAGGGACTAAATAGGGAGCTGAAGAGACAGGTAAAAACAATAATGACAAAAGGACAGGCAACATTCAGGAACGAAGGACTAAAACCAAACAGAACGGGCTACATTCAGGGACAATGGCAAAAACAAAACAGAACAAAACAGAACCTCACAGCCTAGAAATTTCCTCCATCAGTATCCAGATCACAATTAAATTGAGTTGGCTCAGCTACTGAATCAAATATATAGCATGCAGTAATAAAATGGTGATTGAAAAAATTAATTATATAATTTTGATCAGTGATGAGGCCAGAGACTGAAATAATTTGATGTGGGAGTGAAAAAGATTCATAACCCTTTAGAGATTTAACAGTTTTCCAGGACTTGGCCGGGTTTCCCAAATAATCAAGTATTCTAACTAGTTTTACACATTGATTGCTTAGCTTCATAAATGATTGCCAATCTGGGTGTGTGTCTGTAAATCGAGCTTTGGCCCAGGCGGCATCCCTATTATGTATAAATTTGGCTAGCTTCGACGTAAACCAAGGGTTAGACTTACTTTTAACTCTCAAGTTTTTTAAGGGAATATGCTTATCCACAATAAATTTGAAGATGTTACAGAACTTGTGAAGAGCCAGTTCTGGATCAACTATGAATGTGACACATTCAATATCACTACATAGTTCATTAAACAGTTTAAAATTCCTTTGTCTGATAAGACAGGTTTTAGATCTAGGTATTCGCACATCCTTAATAACACAGTAGACAGTAGTTACTTACATCTAAGGAGAACACCCCACTCGCAACATATGTCAGAGGAATTTGTAAAAATAAGGTTAATCATGGTGGATTATGTAGCGTCCTTCAGATTTGGACGTGTGGGCTTATTAATTAACTGCATCAGATTTAATTTAACACCAAAATCCCTTAAAAAAATGGAGTCATTACTTTCCCAGTCAATGTTAAAATCCCCGGCAATTAACACATCGGTGGCGGCAAAGGAGGCTATTAGGTCAGTGAGTTCAATTAGCAGACATTTCTTTGCAGCGGGTGGACAGTGAACTCTCATGATTGTTATATTAGAATTAATTCCTAGTTGTAGACATAGGCCAAAAATACTAATTGCTTTGGGATTGTGACAGATTTCAACATTGAAACAGAAAGATGATCTTTTACATAAATACACCACCAATTTTCCCTTCCTATCTGCCCTGTAAACTCTGTAACAATCTAGAGCAATTTCAGAGTGCAATATTTTCTCTGTTAGCCATGTTTCTGATAATAACAAAATGTCTGAATATGCATGAAGATCTTCTTTTGATCAGTTTTAGAGAGAAGGCTATGTATGTTTAAGTGCATAATTTTTAGACCTTTATGGTCTTTGTATTCCAGTGGTGTATCAACACAAATTTAAATAATCACATAGGGTGGGTTGTACCAACATAGATTAACATTTAAACTTGGTTAAATCAAGGTTTATCTATAAATCTTGTTGCACCAAATGTAAAACCTAGATTTAAATTGATCCTAGTTAAATGTAATCCTATCTCTAATCTAAGTTTATTTCTGACTTTAAACATAGATTAACTTTAAGACTGTTCCTCCAAAAATCATTTTTTAGATTTAAACTTAGATAACAGATTCATTCTAATCAGCCACTAGAGGTGGTTTAACTTGACAAAGATGGCAGCATATTTGCGGTAGAGAGAGCAAATTTCCAACAGAGTTCCTTGTAGAAAATAAGAGACAGGTTAAAGCCTTTTGAGTTTTCAAAAAGATTTGTCCTTCTCCAAGGACTCGGTTACTCATTTAAACCAAGAGGTTGGACCAGTCATTCAGCATGGGAGTGATAGGAATGCTGCTATCCCTCCAATGCTTCAGCTCCTGGTGGCCCTGCGGTTTTATGCAACTGGATGCTTCCAAAATGTGGATGGAGACCTTTTTGGACTCCACAAGTCAACTGGAGGATTGTAGCCAGAGTGTTAGGTGCTATTGCCAGTCTAAAGAGTCAGTGCATCAAATTTAATCCAACAGCAGAAACAGCAACTGGATTTTATAGAAAAGCTCGATTCCCAGGTGTTCTACAGTTAATGGACTATACTCATATTCCTATTTCCAACCCTGGTGGGGAGAATGGAGAACTGTTCCGTAATCGTAAAGGCTACTGCTCCATCAATGTGCAGGATGTCTGTGATGAAAATGGCCATCTTAGTAACATTGTAGCTATATGGCCAGGATCCACCCATGACAGCAGAATATGGGATAACAGTCATCTGTGTGCAATGCTAGAAGCGGGGGCCTATGAAGGCCACTTACTAGGGGACAATGGATATGCCTATCGCAGAAACCTTATGACTCCTCTTTTGAATCCCCAGACACTTGAAGAGAGAGCATACAACTCCTCTCACATCCTGACAAGGGGTCTTGTAAAAAGATTTTTTGTTGCTTGGAAAAAAAGATTTCCATGCCTATAGAAAGAGCCACACACAAAGATGGACACTACACTCATCATAATTGTTGCAGTGGCAGTTTTGTATAACTTTGGCAAGAAACAAGGAGACAAAACATCTGAGGAGGCTGAAGAGGACCTACCTCTGATTAGAGATGATGACCAGGTGCACAATGCAGCCAGTGCCAATGGGAATGCAATGAGAAGAACCATTTTGCAGCCTAAGTTGTGCATACGGTGGATATAAAAAGTCTACACACTTTTTTTATATCCACAGTTTGGTTAATTCTGAACATAGCCACATCCCCAGTTATAAGAGGGTGTGCACAC
Organism: Esox masquinongy; assembly: GCA_016801175.1. Taxonomy (NCBI): domain Eukaryota; kingdom Metazoa; phylum Chordata; class Actinopteri; order Esociformes; family Esocidae; genus Esox; species Esox masquinongy. Next base: position 15,878 of record JACXGI010010135.1, read on the forward strand.
TTATGCAACCAGGTTATTGTAAGGTTTTTATTTTTTATTTTTCCCCCTCAAAGATTTCAGTTTGTTTTTCAATTGAATTGTTCATGTTATAGGTCACATTAAAGGTGGAAAAAGTTCTGACATGATTTATCTTTGTCTCATTCTTTTACATCACAAGAACCTGGCATTTTAACAGGGGTGTATAGACTTAAATAAATATACATTTACTGTAAATACAATCATCCTTCTTTGCAAAGTGGGCATTTGTTCCCTTCTATTAGTAATTTTTTTTAATTAGAAGCACCTCTTTTTGTAATTTCAGGACCTCAATCTGCTGCACATTTTTCTCTCTCTCTAGCCGCAATACATCAATATGGGCCTGATTCATGTCAGTTTTGGGGCATTTGCTTGGCCTCTCTGGTGCTGCTGCAGTAATCGGTGCAACATCCTCGTTTTGCCCTTCCTCCATCCCACAGGGTGTCAGCTCCACTGGGGGAAGGAAAGATAGATCAAATAAATCAAATAACGTTACTGTATAGTACCGACGGTAAAGATAGCTAAAAGATTTAGCTAAAAATGTATGTCCTTACAAAATACTGGTTGGTCGAATTGTCCGTCATCATCGTAGGGGTTAGGTAGATGGGCAATCTGCTGGGGAATCGATTCTGATATCTTCTGGGAGAGAGGATCAATTTCTTTGGTGGCCCACCTCCGGTCTGAAATAGCCGTCTTCTCTCTTCTCCTGCACCCTTTTTAGCCTTTGATATCAAGTTTTTCCAGCAATACTTAATTTGGTTGGTAAACCAGCAATACTTAAATTAATCTTCAATTAATCTTAACTTTTCCAGTAATACTCAATCTAAAATGGAAATTAAAATGTTAAAGAGTGAAAAGTGTATAATAATGCATTCCGTCAATGGAAAGTGATGATTGAGTGAAAAGAAAATTTAACCGTAAGGTGAATTTGTGAAAATAAAGACAGATGCATGAGGTGCTTTGAATTTTAAAAAATGTGTTTATCTTGAAATAAAAATCAATGTATTTATTTGGTGCTGCATTTCAAGTTTATCAGATTATTTCGGGATACCTTCTAGTTATAATCTTAGAGGTGCAGCACCAAAAAAAAATCACCTTACAATTAAGGGCTTCTATATACAATGTCAAAAAAATTATAATAAAAAAGAAAATATTATATAGTATATTTTCTAACAATATGGATTCAGATTAGAATTAAATAAATAACACAAAGGTTAGATTCTCCTGTACTCATTTTCCTACCCATCTCTTCAGTAACGTTCCAAGCGGTAAACATTTACCCTAACTACATCAACATAGTTTTGGGTAATGACCTACAACACAGGAATGGGAAGAAAATGTAGAAATGTGTTAACTTTCCTTTTAACTGACTGCCACTGTACAATAGAATTTCCCCTTTTAGATCAATACAATATCTAATGAAAACATTTCAGTTTTGCTATATTATCACTGTTAAACTCATACAGTAGGGATTTTTTAAAAACATTGATTGTATTTTTTGGTTTTTCATTAAATAACATTAGAAGTTGTCCGCCTCTCCCTTGAGGTAGTTGTCTTGTACTGAGCTGTGTTGCTTACTTACATTCATTTAGAATGTCTGTCTTTGTCAAAAAATTGCAATAATCAACTGCTTTAATCAGATGACATCATCCTTTGCAAGTTCTCTTTTGGAGATCTTGTCCATTGAATTAGATGTGACTGTCATTCTAAGCGATGGTGGGAGCCCTTCAAGAAAATGAAAGAGGTGACAATGAAGGTAAATATATGCTTTTGTGTCATTTAATGAGTCTCTGTTTAGAATAATTAATTGCTAACCTCTTTGTTTCGTACATCAGCTGAACATCAACAAATGTTCTGTACATCAGCTTACCCCCTTGATATTTGGGAGCTGTAATCCACTGCATTAATTTTTACCTGCAGTGTCGATAAGAGAATTTGAGGGTTCTGGATTGTGTCTGATTATTTTTGGAAACCTTTGGCATTGGTGGCAATCTAATCAACCTCAAACCAAAAGGCTGATTGATGGCCGCAAGTGAAAGATTATTAATATTCTTGCAGCAGAGATGAACGATCACTGGTATGTTTGATTAGCAAGTAACCACTTAATCAGGCACAATAAAAATCTGTTGTTACATAGGCTGAATTTTAGAATAATATAGCAATTTCAGAAGCTGGAACAGACAGGGGGTTTGTTGCAAATTTTTTAATGAAGTACTCTTCTCAAAAGTGTTTTTTTTGTAGCCAACGTTTTGCATGCATTTGTTTTGTGTGCAACAACTTGCAATTGCTGTTGCTGTGACTTTTCCAGTGTTTTGATGAAAAATAGATACCCTGGAAAATTTAAACCATCCAGAGCAATTCATGTTCATCTGAGTAACGACCATCCAGCCAATCATTCAGAGGCAGCCCAACAGCTGTGTTGGGCTGCCTCAGAATGAGACTGCACCCCGTCCGGAGACTAACTGACTGATGCAGGAAGGCCATTTCCCTCGTGAAATTATTCTTCTGATGAGGCCACCATCAAGCAAAAGATAAAAATGACATTTGAATGCAGACATAAGATTATTCATGATCCAATTAAATGCTGTGAGTTTCTGACAGAATATCCATGGTTCATGGATGTGAAGAGGGCCTGCTATGCTTTTCAGATTACACATTTCAATGTAGTTTTACATTGTTTTTTCGTGTTTAGTTCAAATAGTAATGTTATTTAATTACAGTAGATTTTGACCACACGTGTACAAAAACGATCCTTTTGGACCAGTTGACATAGCCAACAAGGGCAGAATGTAGCCAACAAGCGAAGTACTGCATGTTTCAATACTGTTGTCAACCTCTCCACAAGTGTTTGAATAGATATGAAATGTTGGATAAGAAGCTTGCTTGCGTAAAAACAATGTTTTGTTCTGTCTTTATGTGGCCATTTATATTTTGCAGATATAAAGTCACAAAATAGGATTTTGTGTCTATTTGGAGATAACACTTTAGCCAGGTTTTTGGAGCAGTGGCGAACTGCATTCAAGCAAAAGATGATTGAGCAATGCAATGGACTTGCTTCACAGAAAAATTTCAGGAGCTGTTTCAGATGGCAGAATGTGCTGTCAATACAGAGGAGACTGTCACAGATACTGCAGGAAAATTAGCATGATCTCAGAGAACAAAGAATCGAGGCAGCCAGTTCATCGTTAGTCAGTGTTCTCTTTTGTGCACTGTTCCATACCCAGGACCTTAAAACGTATGGATTTGATTCCATAGTAAAGCCAATTGTAAATGATCTGAAAGGCAGTATTGTGATAACTTTGGTTTACATTGCTTTTTTGGTTTTGTAGAATCACTTAGTGTCTGTTATTGCTTGTAGATTCATTTAGTGCCTGTTTTTGCCTGACTGAGAATCATTTTTTGTATTTTATTTTTCAGGACTTTCAAGGGCAAACATATTATACAAAACAGATACAAAGAGAAAGAAAACAACTCCCAAACAAACAGCTGCCAGACAGTATACCGTTAGGTCCGGAAATAATTGGACACTGACACAAGTTTTGTTATTTTTTTTTAAATATATTAAAGTTACAGTTAAATAATGAATATGGGCTTAAAGTTCAGCCTCTCAGCTTTAATTTGAGTGTATTCACATCACATATTCCAAATTGGAATAAGGAATTAATGAATTACAGCTCTTTAATATGTTGCCCCCTCTTTTTCAAGGGACCAAAAGTATTGGACAATTGACTGAAAAGCTGTTTCATGGACAGGTGTGGGCTATTCCTTTGTTATTTCTTAATCTATTAAGCAGGTAAAAAGTCTGGAGTTCCAGGTGTAGCATTCGCAATTGGAAGCTGTTGCTGTGAATCCACAACATGCGGTCAAAGGAGCTCTCAATGCAAGTAAAATAGGCCATCCTTAGGCTACAAAAAAAATCCATCAGAGAGGTAGCAGGAACATTAGGAGTGGCCAAATCAACCAGGCGCCGGATGAACGATGAAGATGAGTTTACTAGGGATAGGACGAATGAACGCGAAGCTCCGAAGCACCTTTCATTTTTCCAAGCTCTACTGTTTTGATGCAGTGTACCAGAAGCTTGTTTCAAATTACAACACCACGTGACCAATTTGACGTTCGAAGCTTCAGACGTCACAAAATCACATTTGAGTTCCAACCAGGCCCAACATTTTCAGAATGACTGTTTTGAAACTGCGTGCATAAAAGGTTAATGAAATCCGGTCACTTCGAGGGTTGTCAGTAGGAGTTTGAGACACGCATGCGAACGGAAATTAGAGAGAAGTATTTGAAAGAGCACGTTAGCCAAGAGAGTCTCAAACTACCTATACAGCTAATGTAGCTAGAACAGAGTTTGTATGTAGCTAGCAAGTAATCCCCGAGTGCTTACATACATGCGAGCTGACAAACGTGCAGGTGCTAACATAACAAAACAATCAAAACTTTGAATAGCCACAGTTAACGTTACTGAGCTGGTAGACGAATATGAATGAATATGATGAAATTGCCCTCCATGCATTATCTGTAGCATTTTTACCTCTATAAATATTGTCTTAACAACCGTACCGAAGCCACCACACTACTTGACAGCCAGCAGTACGCCCGCAAGCGCAGTAGAATGAAACAATTTAGAACGGATGACAACACTGCAATTCAACACAGAACACGACACACAGAAACGAGCAGCGCATGACAGACCACATCCAAATTATATAGGTACCCATCGAGGCGAAATACCATATCCCAGCAGACACACCGGACCAGATCATACGAACCGCATCTGAGGAATAAATGCACTAGAGACACATCGGGAACTATGGCCAGCAAAACAACAACTGCACAACCTCTAGGCTCGGGAACGACGCAGGCCCCAAGGCACCGGGGGGAAGGCTGAAGCAGCAGACCATTCCCCGACATCGGAATTTACCCCCAAACTGCAGCATGGCTTCAACCAAGAGAACCCATGGATCCAGCACTTCCTCCCCGCACGCAAGCGCGGCCCTCTTTGACTCAAGAGGACGGAAGCCCCGAGATCTTCCAAGCAATGGTGGTCGAAGTCACTGCACGAACACCGAACCAGACTCGTAGTCTCCAGCAGGAAACCGAAGAACCCTTCGTGACAGATCCCAATGGCAGTGCTACCACTAGGCAGCAAAACGAAACCCAACTCCAGGAGGAAGACGAAAACCCCCATACCTAACAGAAAAGCACGCCAGCCCGTGTAATTCACGGACAACAGCAAAAATGACTCCGGGTACGTGCACCCGCATGCTAGTACAAGCTCAACAACTGACTGAGTGAGTGAGTACCTGATGGGTATTTAGACAGGTTGCAATCTGACATGTGATAAGAGTGATCCTGCAGGAATCCTCGGGTTTCCTGGCTGAACTGGTTACGCTAATTAACACTTTTTTTTATTTGTTTCAAAATCCTTGAGAAATAAAATTGTTCCCAGCCAGTTCATTTGGGGATTCAATTCTAGAGAAGAGCTTGGCTTAGAGGGAAGATTTGGTTGCTGCGGCCAGCACTATTTCTAACCATTTGGTTTCTCCGGGAAGTCCCCCTTGACAATAAGTCAAGGCCCTGACATTGGCTGCCCAGTAATAATGCCTGAAAACATGTAAGCCCAGCCCTTTTGCAGATGAGCTCTATAGGGTGAGGTCTATAGTGTTCTTAAGTAAGTTGAAATAGAAGAGTGAAAGACATTTTCTTACATTCTAGAAGTTTTTGCTGCAGTCAAAATCCAACCATTCTGCTTTGACTATGTACTCAATATTCAAGGATCGACAGACAATCTCTGCTCAATAGGGATTACAACTAGACCATTGTTTTTCTCAGGACACGGCTGACCACAAGTATGTCCAGTACAGTACTGTACTTGGAGAGCTATGTAATTCCTGACTATTGACATTTTTGCCTGAAAGTTATGCCAGTTTTTTTTCTTTTTCTTCTAATAAATGTTCTTTATATTTTTCATTTCTTTTTGTTATTTCGGTCCCCTCTGGATCAGCTGACATATTGCGGTTGTTAAGCTCATGTGAACAAAGTGCTGGGCCGTCCAAAAGAATGACAGTTCCACTCACCTTCAGGTCATCCATAGATTGTTGATCCAACGATTCAGGTAGGTTTGTGCTAACAGTGTTGCTGCAACAAGTTGAAGTGATGGCAGTATCACAAGAAGCAATATTTCCTTCATCACAGGATTTATTTGCAGTGTTACGCTTAAAGAAACTAGTGAGCTTCTGCAAACTCTTCCTTTATTTTGCAGTTCCACTAGGATACAAGCACTTAATTTTGCTAGTTTTCCCTGACTGAAGTGGGCTTAGCCAGGTAGTTTGCTGCGGTAGCTCAAATGCGTCATGAGGCATGTCGAATAAAATTACCAGGTTTGTGGTATATCAAATCTGTGATATAATGTGTATACACACTTATATACAAATGACAGTATAATACTTGCATTTTTTAATGTAATGTCAACTTGCAATTCTGCTCATAATACCTGCTACTAGGCGGCATGGGGGTCACACCCCACAGAGCATCAAGTAGTTGCTTGCTGTGGGTGTTAGATCACCTGTTTGTTTTATTTATTGAAATTACTCTACTGATAAAATTGCCTGATTTAACAGGGAACAAGAGAAATTGTAAGGTGCATTCCTTAGATCCAAAAGGTTACTTCAGTATGGGATTCAGACTGACCATAGTCCCAAGCATATAAACATTTGCAGCGTACAAACTAGAACAGAGACTAATTGGTACAGCAGGTCCAATTCAGAAACACAAGTGCAGGGGTGCAAACTTGTCACCTTTCGGCGAAAATCGCCGTTTTTACTTAAAAATAGGTAATCCACATGATTTGTGTAGATCTGCAATAAAAATATTGGGGGGGGGTCGCTTCTGTTTCACTTTTTTCACCGCTGATGAGTTTGCACCCCTGTGAGAAGAAGTCCACATAATGCTTTGTAGGTTAACAGTAAAACCTTATAAACAGCCTAGCTTTCATAGGCAGCTTGTTGTAGAGAGGCTAATACTGTATCAGGGTAGCTGGAGAGATCAGCATTGCAACAGGTTAATTGTGAAGTAAAACATAAACAAGGATTCATTTTTCTGCATTATTCTGATGCAGTCTGAAGTTGAACTTCTAACAATGCCATCTTTACCAGAAGGTAATAGTTCAATGCAACTGCAGTTGCATACTGCTGAATAAATAAGTGTAAAAAAGTTGAATGAAGACAAAACTAACTTGTACATACAGAAATTAACCAAGATAGTTTATAAAAAGTAAAGGCAAAACTATCAGTAGTTAACTACAGCTAACAGTACTGATGGCACAATTATAACAGGAACTCCAACTCACCTTCAAGTTTCCAATGCACTACTTATTCAACACAGAACCATGTAACTAATGACTTTTGAAGCTTCGGACGTCACATAACCACCTGGCTGTTCTTTTATTTAAAAAAAGTAGTGCTTTATGGTTCCATTGGGTCAGGATTTGTGAGACCACTTCATGTTACTATCATGCAAAAGAGGGAATTAATATAGTCCCTTCAATTTGAGGGCTGTCAGTAGAAGTTCAAGATACATACAAGTGGAGATGGGAGAAAGTTATTTGAGTGAGTTATAGAAAAGAGTTATATCTGAGAGGCAAAGAGAGCTAGTAATCCTATAGTTATACAAGTTATTGTGTGTAAGTAATTGTGTAAGTTATTGTGTGTAAGTAATCAGTTTGTTCATCAGAGAGTGGATTTGCTGCGTGTGGGTACATCTACCTGGGAAGATTGCGAGTTGGAGATGTTGAATGAGAGTGGTTCTGCATCCGTATGGGTATGAGCTCTGTTGCTTCTACATCCAAACAACATACCAAATAAATCTATGAGTATTCCTGGGATAATGGATTGGGGTTAAGTTATATAGAGGAGAATGGCATCTGCTTATAATAGAAACATTTTAGAGTACCCTTAATGTTATAACCATCTTTTGCTTCATTAGACCCTATAGTTTGAGTAAGAGATACAATGTACAGAGAGACAGATTAATGGCAAAAGTTATATTCTAGTAAACTGTTAGGATATTACATTGGGTGGACAGGAATTTGTTGGTGCCTATTCTAGGACATGTGCTCCAGTGTAGAAGTTGAATCCAATTTTTGAATCCGTCTGCAATGTTAAATTTGTGTAAAACCACAAACAAGTAATGCCATTGTACTTTATTGACAGCTTTTTCCACATCTGTAGATGACAGTAAGGACCACATTAGGTAACCAATGGAGACAGTACATTATATTGAAGAGACATCTAACATTGATAACTGAATTATGGTTGGGTATGAAGCCAGTCTGATCTGTGAGGATATGTTTAACCATCAAAGCACTAGTGTTTGGAGCGCCTGAGCAATTGTGCTTGTGTGTTTCACAAGCATAAGTAGAGGAACTACACACTGCCAAGAGAAGATGATTCTGCTGACTCGGGACATGCAGTGCCTGGTGAAGTGCCCACTGTAAAACACTGTTTATGTTCGGGTGAAGTGGGTTTAGTTTTATGGCCCATGGTTGTCAAGAAATGCACAGCCGAAGATAACGGCTCCCCTTTCTCTCCCTTCCCCTTATGTCTAATAACACATCTTCTTTGTGTGTAAGAGTACACAGCTAGGAGTGTAAAAAGTGTTGGGTTGAAAGCACCCTGTATATAGTCCCCAGAGTATGGAAACCTCCAGTATTCAGAGATTCAGCAATCTTCAACATCAAATGTTTGTTGGCCTTCTATGTTAGGATATGCAGTGCAGTCCATAAGTATTGTAGAGACACAAGTACTTGAAATCTGAAATGGATTTGAAATTATACAGTGATGTTGGGGTTAAAGGCTGGCTGTCAGCTTTAATTCAGGCCATTTTCATCCATACTGGATTAAGTATTAAGAAATAAAAAATCAGGTTTGTACAAAGTACACCCATTTAAGAGGACCAAATGTCTTTGGACATCTAGCACAGTTGTATCATATAAGGCAGGTGTGTTTGTTTGCATCTTTAGTGCATGCACAAGAGAGCTGTCTAGTCTTGACTCTAGGTTTTGCATTTGGAATTGGAGTCAGTTGCTGGTGTCTGACAACACAAGTACCAAAAAGTCAATGCAAGACAAGCTACCCATCATGACGCAGTTACATCTGAATGAACTGATCAAAGACATTTAGACCAAAACATTAGGCGTGCCAAAATCAATTGTTTCGCACATTAAGAAGAAAGAAAGCACTGGTTAGCTCAGCAATGGCATATGACCTGGTAGACCAAGTGAGATCTCTACAGTGGATGACCAAATAATGCTTACTATAATGAAGAAAAACTAAGAAAGAACTGTCCAACACACCAAGAACCCTCTCCAGGAGGGGAATGTGCCAGCTACTACCATTCACAGAAGACATCAACTGTAATACAGAGGCTGTATGGTGCAAAAACATTAGTTTGCCTCAAAAACAGGATGTTGCTAAACAATACCAAATACAGTATGCAGAGTTCTGGACAAAGGCATTGTGAACAGATGAAGGTTTCTAGGTTAATTTGTCAAATGCATCTAACAACACAGCGTCATCCTGCACAATGAAATTCTTGTGACATGATACCTGACACCTACAGAGTGAGAATTAAGAATAGTATATATGCAAAAATATAACTACACAGACAATAATAATAAAATAAAGCAACAATATATATAACACTGTACACTAGCAGTTTAAAAAAAGAGTACTGTAAACTAGCAGCAATATGGGTAGTATTATTGATATAGCAGCAATCTGGGTAGTATTTGAACATTTAGATATGGCAAGTATGGCAGTAATATACATAACAGTGTAAACTAGCAGCAACTGGTAGTTATTGAATATTATAGATACATATGAGTGCAATAAGCTTATGAATGTTGGCATAGCACACTACAACTATGTAGTGAGAATTTAAGAAGAAAAATACACACAGCAAAAATATAGCAAGAGGATAAAGCAACATAACACTGTAGATAGCAGCAGTTTAAAAAGAGTACTGTGAACTAACAGCAATATTGGTAGTAGTATTGAATATTATAGATATGGCAAGTATGGCAGTAATATACGTAAAAAATGTAGGGAAAGTTAATGTGCTGGTGGTATTTTGGTAAAAGTTTCATCATATCAGCTCTATTAAAATCACCAACAACAATCTTCTAGTTCCTCTAATTTATTTGTCCATATAGGACTTCCAGTGCGCGGAGTAGCATGTGGCTGCAGTACCGGAGGCTGCAGTTTCAGGACCGCAGTTCTAAGACCGCAGTTCCAGGACCCTCGTTATTCGCGACAGCGTCACCTAACGAATTGGATAACCATGGACCAGCACAAGTTTAACCAATAGCATATTTATTAACAAGATGGACGGTAATCAGAGTGTGAGTAGCTATATTGAATCACGTTATGTTTTGTATAAAACAATGCTGGTGTCTTGAAAGTTAATGGACAGGAAAGTTAATGTTAGCTAGCTTGTTGACAATGTTAATCAAGCTTTGTGTCTTGAAATGAATTCGACAGCAAAGTTGATGTTAGTTAGCTAGGCCAAACTTCACCCAAAGGCTTAAGGTTTAGTAATTAATTCAGGCCAGCACATTAATTAAACTTCAAAAGATGATAAAAGCATGTGGATATGATCTGTCTGTCAGCTAAATCAAATCTGCAGTCTTCTGTCTTCAGTGTAAATGCTTGTTCAATACTCATTGTTTTACCATTTTACTTAAGTTCAAATAGTCTTTTGGTTCAGTAATAGGCTTGGGACTAATTTATGTCTGTGAAATAATCTTACAATGTTCAATTTGACCAATTAGGCTTTCTCCTTTTGAAGATGCATATACAGTGGATATAAAAATCTACACACCCCTGTTAAAATGCCAGGTTCTTGTGATGTAAAATAATGAGACAAAGATAAATCATGTCAGAACACACCCCTGGCATTTTAACAGGGGTGTGTAGACTTTTTATATCTACTGTAACCATCCAGGAAGATCCTTGCTGGATTTAAAAAGATGCACCACATTCTGCAAGGACGTCCACTGCCCGTTCTGTCACTCAACTGTGTTTCACCCAAAAAGGTTGAGCAAGGTCACAGCCCATTTAGAGGGCCATTTCAACTGCAGTTTTCCATGAAGGTAAAGTTTAAAAACTTTTTTCTGTGAAGTTTCAATGTGATGCATTAAAAGCAGCCTGAATGTTATCAACAATTCCTTTTGAGCGGTGAATCAATACAAGTCTGTCTCTGATTTGTTTGCTCTGACCAGATATTTGATTCAGACACATTTAAATAATATATAGACCTAATAATACTTCTATCATTATATGTTTTAGAATATACCATTCACAGATGTGTTAAATTTCTGACCGCAATGACATTACCATTGAATATTGAAGGGTCAGGAAAAGTGAGATATCAATAACATGTTTTTTTATATTTATTTTCTTGCTTCTCTGTCTATCTCTCTGTCTCTCTCATTGAAGGATGAAGGTGGATGGAGTGATGTGGGGGGGGGGGGGGGGTGATGGATGTCGGTCTGGATGTGGTGTAGGGAGGGGTTATTGTTTTATTGTTATTGTTTGTTTTTGGTTAACATTCAAAAAAAATGTGTATATATAATCATGAATCTGCCCCCAGAGTTGTCCTTGTTTTGCCTCTCCAAAATGACAAATTTCAGGTTGAGATCTAGTGACTGCAAAAGCCATAGCAAATACAATAGAATATAACAATATATATTTCCTGAGGGAACTTTGTTTGTGGCGTCAGACGCATACAAAATTTAGTATGCGTACAGGTATGTACTGTATTTACAGGTATATTCAAGATGATCCGCTCTACCGACATGCGATCAATGTTGGCAGCCATGTCCAATAAAACAAAGTTCATCCCAGCATGCCCATCCACACAAAAGGAAACGTCCTCAAGCAGCCCATCCATCCTGCCGTGGAGGTTCAACACCAGCAGCAGAACAGAAGGAAGTGGTGGATCCTCTCTGCAGCCCCATCCATCCCACATCACCCAAAGACACGTTTCGTTACAATGATGACTTGAAATCAAATACAATATAATAGATTAGAGTTTAACTTATTTCCCCTGAGAACTTTGATTTATATATACAGGTGCTGGTCATATAATTAGAATATCATCAAAAAGTTGATTTATTTCAGTAATTCCATTCAAAAAGTGAAACTTGGATATTATATTCATTCATTACACACAGACTAATATATTTCAAATGTTTATTTCATTTAATTGTGATGCTTAAAAATGACAACTAATGAAAATCCAAAATGCGTCAACCGCGTTGACCTTGGACCTCAGAAAACACAGTGGACCAACACCAGCAGATGACATGGCACCCCAAACCATCACTGACTGTGGAAACTTTACATTGGACTTTAAGCAACGTGGATTCTGTGCCTCTCCTCTCTTCCTCCAAACTCTGGGACCTTGATTTCCAAAGGAAATGCAAAATTTACTTTCATCAGAGAACATAACTTTGGACCACTCAGCAGCAGTCCAGTCCTTTTTGTCTTTAGCCCAGGCGAGACGCTTCTGACGCTGTGTCTTGTTCAAGAGTGGCTTGACACAAGGAATGCGACAGCTG
>JACXGI010010136.1:0-28487 GCA_016801175.1 Esox masquinongy
GAATAGGGTGTAAGGGGACAGTGTGTATGGAATAGGGTGTAAGGGGATAGTCTGTATGGAATAGGGAATAAGGGATGAGTATGGAACAGTGTGTAAGGGGATAGTGTGCATGGAGGGGTGTTGAAGATGCAGTAGGACGTAGTAAAAAAAGAGAGTAGAGAATATGAGGTAGGGGGCAGGGAATACAGTTTAAGGAATATGAGGTAGGGGGCAGGGAATACAGTTTAAGGAATTGGGAGTAGGCAAAATATGGTTGTGTGTAGGGAATAGAGTGTCAGGAATATGTTCTAATTGGGGAAGCATAACTTAGTTCCAGAGACATGCTACTTTTCAATAGACTACCATGTGTACAGAGCTTTGACATGTAACTGAGGCCAACCTGTTGACAATTACTGCTACTGTAACAGGGATCTGCAAAAATGTAAACGCTGAAATACATATAAGCTAAGGAGTCCATAATCCCATTTGGGAAACTGGATATAGATCTGTTCTGCTTGAAACAGAAATGTATGGGCGTGTAATATATGTCCTGGCCTCAAACAGCAGGAACCTGACCTTGAATGAATAAGGGGTCATTATTGGTCTATAGAAGAAAAATGCAAAAAAAGATAACATTTTGTCAACAGCCTGAATAGAATTATGTTTAGTTGTAATAGCGCAAGTAATTTCATGAGTGTTCTACTGCAAAACTGCTTATTACAACTTAATAACCTTTCACGCCGACAAGTAACTATTACAACTTAATAACCTTTCACGCTGACAAGTAACTTTTCGTAAAGGCTTAGCCTACCTAACAACCTTGCAATGATTATGTTACAATGGGAAGTAGCCTATTTCAAACTTAGTTCGACTTGCCCTGGGCTAGTTAGCAATAACACTTTAGTAACCTCGACTTCTTGTTGCTACCCTGAAGAGTTGAGAGACTTGTGCCGAGAAAAATGTGCGAGGAGGCTCAGCGTTTTGGAGCACTGTTGACAGAGGGCAGTGGTGTCCCCGTTTCTCACCCCTTTGTACTTGTGATGAGCTGGTCTTGACAGAGGTTAACGTACCGTGAGCAGGTTAAACAAACGGACGTTAGCATTTAAAACCCTCCGACTGACAGAGGTAGAAAACTATATAATGAAGCGGGGGAAAATGACATTTCTGAGACACCAAGTCAATTGTCTTAAACTGGTTTTCAACCCACTCGCTCTAATTAACAGCAAAGGTCAAAGGTATCCCCGTAGTCGCTCCAAATCAAAAGAAGATCAATGTGTGTTGACAGGACTTTCTGTCTAGACTTGCTTGTTATTTGCGCTTAGTGATTAGAAGACCAGTGAGCGTTCATAAATGGACCATTTCCTAATTTTAACTTCAGCCTGAATATCTTGAATAGCTGACAAATCCAATTGAACACGGCATTTGATTTAACTGCGGATAGGCTAAGCATTCAAACAATAGGCCAAGCATTCAAACTGTAAATCCAATACAACGTTTGTTTTATGTCAGTTAATAACTCCAACCAATGACAAGCGTTTTCTCTTGATGTGTGAAAGTCTATGGTCAGTGACTCTCATAATGGAGTGCCCTCCAGAGGGGGAACTCTAATGTATCACAACTGGCCTTAAGAGCTTCAAGCGAATAAGCATATGCACAGAAGTTTCTGAATCTTCAGTGGAAGTGCTACTTTTGTTTTAGAAAAAATCAGATAGACGACGGATTTGCAGCCAATGCGAAACTGACAAACCCTATTTTTCTGTTACACAGAACGACTCCAACTCTCATTCCCTCCCTCCCTCCCTCCCTCCCTCCCTCCCTCCCTCCCTCTCTCCCTCTCTCTCATCCCCTCTGCTATCTTTACTATCTATTCTCTCCTTTCCTTCCTGTAGCTGTCTGTTTTATAGACACAACGGCAGGGAATTATTCTTTTTTTCCAATCCAACCTCTAACATCTCTTCATCTCTATAACCATGTACCTGCAGGTTAACTTACCTTTACACAATTCCTGGTTTGTTTTTAAGCACGTGTGTTTCTGTATTTCTGTGTGTGTGTGTGTTGTGTATTGGTAGACAACTTAGCTCATGTGTCTCTGTGTTTCTCTGTGTGTGTGTGTGTGTGTGTGTGTGTGTATTGGTCGACTACTTAGCTCATGTGTCTCTGTGTTTCTCTCTGTGTGTGTGTGTGTGTGTGTGTGTGTGTGTGTGTATTGGTCGACTACTTAGCTCATGTGTCTCTGTGTTTCTCTCTCTGTGTGTGTGTGTGTGTGTGTGTGTGTATTGGTCGACTACTTAGCTCATGTGTCTCTGTGAACACAGGGCCGTCTCACCGATGTGGCAGCCCGACCACCGCCCCCTGCTTCGGTTTGCCCCCCCACCCGAGGGGTGCTCTCCTCCCTGTCTCCCCCTACTCCTCCCCGAGATGCCCTCTCTCACCCGTTCTCTCCCCCTCTGATCCTCATACACTCTGGCGTGCCCTTTATTTAGCCAGCTGGCCTCCAAAAGCAGCCCTCTTTAAACTCTCCCCTTTCCTCTCAGACATGCGGCCTTGCTTTCGTCACCCAGTGCACAACAGACCTTCTCCTGGGGCCGACGCAGCTTTAACTCCTGACCCTTCACCACCACACCACTGTCCAACCATGTCCTCAAAATCAGGCTACCACGCTATCTACCCAAAACTGGATACAACTATCAAACACCCTTCACTTTTATGAGTTTGTTTCTTTCGCAGTCCCCAAGAACAGACTAAAAACTGTTTGTGACAGGGCCCTCAGATGTTTGGCTCCTAGCCTGTGGATATTGCTCTACTGACATTGTAAATATTGCTCTGCTGGTTGGGCAAACCAGAATTTAACTTAGAATATCTGCTTAAAAAGTTATATGTTTTGGATTGTATTTTTATGTGAAGGGAATCCCAATCTGGGGGCAGGCTGGGATTTTGATTTGTTTGACAGCTGAATGTAGTCAATCAGAGAACTGAGTGCAGTGTCCGACAGGAGTACCTGTTACTCTCCAGAAAAGGATATAGCAAATCATTCCCGACTACAACGCAGGTCGGGAATGGGAACGCTCTCTGGTGGTCAAAGCATGGAAGTACACCCTGGCCGGTTAATTTGTTAGTTTTTAACGCAAAATTACACACGCACACACACACGCTGTATTCAAGAACGAGTTAAAGGAGCGATCAAGAGTCTTGGTCAAAGGACACAACAGGGGTTTTCGAACCTGCAACTTTTCTGTTAGTGGTCTCAAGCTCTAACCACCATTTGCTCAATGTCCGTTCCCGTGAGTTGTCTGTGCAGAGAATACTGGTTTACTTTTTAATAATAACAAAACATCTACCTTCTTTGTCCAGCTTTAGCGCATTAGCATTAGTATTAATAATTCACTGCGTTTTAAGCTAATCACTTAGTGCTGCTGCTACTTACGTTCCCATTGATAGCATTAGCATTAACGCTAGCATTAACAGGAGGTGAGCATTCCTGACCAGACTTTGTGACGCCAACACACCAGCAGTAAGTGGACCTTTAATTCAGCATACTATAATCTCCACTCTCTGTCTCTTTCTCTCTCTTAACTCTCAATTTCGCTTCCTTTTGTCTCTCTTTCTAACTCTCTCTCTCAACTCTCTGTCCCCCCTCTCTTACCGAACATCAGTCCTGTAATTAACCTTTGTATTTTAAGCGGTTAAACATAATGTCTGAAACGAATTCATTTGAACTAAAGCAGAACACGCATCAGAGGGGATTATATTTTCCAACTCTTTCCTGATATGTAATGAAATGATCACCTTGGAGAGGACATTCATTTTTATTAACGTTTGTAACATCCAAATGCTTTATCACAGATTAGCAATATATCATGGCTTTCCAAGACGCATCTTAAGAGGTCTGGACCGGTTGGTTTAGTGCTCTAGATGTTCACAATTAAAAAAAAATAATTCACAATTTAAAAGTCATTCTAACCTTACAGTGTAAAAAATAAAATCAAAACTATGAAAAGTGTATATTTTTACTTGGCCTTTAAAACAATGAATTTCGACTGGTACAGTGAAGTGACCACTGCTTGTTCACCGTTGTGGTGTGTCAGTTGGGTTCGACGTTCCCATTGGAAGATGAAACGCGCTGCCTCAAAAGATAGAAGTGTCTACCCCTGCGCCAGACCTTGTTTGCGTCCCAAATTGCCCCCACCCCCACCCCCACTTAGGTTATAATTTGGGACAGACTTTTCCTGGGTTGGGTGACCGTGACTTGTCGTGTTTTACCGTAAGCCGAGGACTTCACTGGAACTTACACTGGAACTTATATATAAGAGAACAGCTACTATAAATTAATAGCCTAGTAGATTTGCAGGTACATGTAAAGACGATTAAACCTAAATATATGTTAGGCCTATAACTAATAAAAAAAGATAACTTATTAGGCCTATCTTAAGGAACGTTTTCTTCAAAGCCACCAATATGACTCAGGCAAGTAGCAGATTTAAATTATTGCAATATGTATTTTGTTTGACTTTATTTAAACAATTTAGATTGTAGGCTAATTTAAAATTAATTTTAGATAATTGTCTTCTGCTCATAAATTAGGCAGGCTATTAAACGGAATACGAGAAATATAGGTCTTACATGACAAATCGGACCTGAACAAAAATATTAAGAAATATTCTAAACTGAGAATAAACCTCCATATATAGGCAAAGTAATTTTATGATAAGATAAATCATTTCGGGTACAAAAAACGAATCACATTTAACACATTTTTACCGAAAAGTCCCCAATGGGACAATAATTCTATTTTTGTTTGTTTTTTATACATAGTCTCCGTATTATCATTAGATAACTTTGTTATATTCTTACCTGTATATGCATTTAAAAAACGATTACATTACTAAGAGTGACGACCATAGGCCTATTAATAAAGTGCAAAATGTCTCGTTCACATTTAACCGGAAAGGGCAAAAGGGGCCTCCGGCATATACACATTCAGTATTAATTTACTTTCTCTGCGATCTTAGAAAGAAGTGGCTATGTGCAAGTTTTAGATATGTTTCTTTTCGAAACAGTGTAGGTAAGCGTTACTCTTGGTCTACAGGGCAGGCTATTGCAGGCCTCTTCGGTCAGTGCACCTTTAAATGTTTCGTGGTAGATCAACCGTCATTTATTTCCAGAACTTTGAAGCGACATAATTCTTCTATTCGGAGGCCGGTAGGTATTATAATTTAGGCCTGAACTCTATGCATGTAAATATTCAGTTAGGCTGCATAAATTTCAATAACATTGTCAGAACTCAAAAACTAAACTACACCCAAAAAGTATTTTCTTGAAATAAATCAACAAAACAACAACTATTTTGAAGACATTGAAAGCCCAGCAATGGTCCAACAAGTTCTCATGTTGTAGCCTGTTAGGGCACGGGCTCTGCTTAGAAACATTCAAACTTACAAACATTCACTTAAGAACTGAAAGCTAAAACAATTATAGGGACATTTAATAAATAACACACTTTGACAGCAGGAAGACGTAGGTCAACGGAAAATTAATTTCTCCCACGTACTCCGAAATATAATACAAAAGCCCGTTCTTATTAGGCAACAGCATACTGGGGTTGCTTCTTATTATTTTAAATAATTTAGCAACGAGTCTTGTCCAGGCCGAATTACAGGAATAATTAAAGTATTCGATGCCTGAACCTCTAGGCTGTCTGCTCACCAGCCACAGACATGAAACATTCAACGCGATCACGTCATAGTGTAGAACTGCACGAGTCACATGGACAAACAGAACGCAGAGACCAAAATATCTAACACTCATGTCCTCGAACAGACGTCGCACCAGCTGATTAGCATTTTTTCGGAAGAAAGAAAAATGAGCACACAATTTTAAATATTTCACAGTCAGCATTTCACAGTCAGCTTCCGTAGCCTACAAGCCAACGCACATACATACTGCATTCACCCTGTCAGCCAATAGGCGGTGGTGTCTGTATGGTGGTTGTCGCTGACAGCTCTTGCTTTCCACACAGCTCAGTGGAACGTGGAAAAATATGGAGACCGGGACTGGGTAGGATTCTTCCCGCGCGCCCTATCTCCTGCATTTTGATTTGCCTTCTAATTGACCCAAATAAAAGCTCGTGCACTAACGGGGGGAGGGGGGGGGCTAGTCCCTGGACAACGAAGGCAAGCGCGCGCGCACACACACACATACACACACCACACACAGATATACTCTAGCGGAGGGCAGGCGAAGAAGAGGGTTCCCTCGGCCCTCTGAGAAATTCTAAAATTTGTCACAAATTGCACCCTGTTCCCTATATAGTACACTGATGTGCTCGTCCAATCAGCAGATCCCCTCCGCCAGTCAACAGTTTGACTTGACTTGCATCCCCCCTCTACTTACAGCTCCGGTCTCGTCCCGTGCTGCTGCTACTGGCGCCACAAAGCTTCCAAGTGGTCCGGTAACGACATGCACGTTTCAGTAAGGATCTATAATTTACCGTGAAGAAGAGATTACAAAAACGCGTTTGATGACGTGTGGGACGCAAAAAGGACCCGTTTTGTTTTGCATAAAAGAACATAAAGCTTTGAGAAGATTCGGACAGATGCAGAATCCGTCCTGGTCGTTTTGAGACCCCCTGGATATTTTTGTTTTAAATTTAAATTACCATGCCCGACAAGGTGACCGAAACCCATGAATCGGCGCGGTCCAAGGTGGTCTCCTCATTTTACATCGAAAACCTGCTTGGTTCGAGCAAGGAAGGCGAGTCAGCGGAAAACAAACGAAAAAATGCCAACGACACACATAGCAACAGTACGGAGGATGAGAGCGGGAGGCAGAACGAGATGGTCTACCCAAGCCGAGTCCTAGCTGGTCCTCGCAGCCAAGTGGCCATCAAAGTGCCTGCCTGCTCCCGCCTCGGCGCGGACGGTTCCCCAAGAAGGGACTCGGCTCTGGAAATGTATAAAGGGTGTGGAGCCAGCAACTTAAAACCACTCAGAAGATCAACCAGTAAGTGTATGCAAGTGGATTAACAGTTGATTTAGTTCACGACAAGATTGTTGACATATTATATTAATTGTACAATTAAACTAATAGAAGTTCAATTGTCTTCAGACGTGAATGTGTAGGCGAATATGTTTTAATATATCCTAAAAAAAACAATCGTAGGCTACAGGCCGTTTATCAGTGACAGATAATCAGGTTATTAGATTATCTGTAAATAAAACCCCAAAGGGACGATCGGTAACAGTTTGTAATCCGCACGGTAGCCTACATAGTCTGGGATTAGTGTAGGCTACCTTATGATCGGAGTGGCAGCGTGTAGGCCTATTAACAAAACAGCTTCTTAATGCCATAAAACGGGAACGGGCGAACGTAGTAACACGGGCTGATGCCATACCTAAACAAATAAACCTAGGCTTGTATGCGATGTCTACGCACTTGCCACGGAGACATTGTCGTGTACGAGACCAGTACTGGATACGATACCTTTATCCTGTCTCCCATGGAGACACGTTTGCGTTTTTAGATTTTTGCAGTAACCAGATGTTGACGAGGAGCTGACCACTTGAATCAGCTGTGTAGTGGCAAGGCCAAAACGGAAACACCTCTGGGAGACGCTCAGGACGAGTTTAGAAAAAACGTGCATTACGAAGCACACACGCACACACAGCAACTTGAAAATCTATTATTTATTTTAAAAGGTTCAACGTTGTAGAGGTGAAAAGATAGCAGACGTTGTGGGTGCAGTGAGATGCTAATTTCCCGTCTCCTGAACTATGCAGTCCGCAAAGTACAATAAGGCCCAAACGACACCGCCTATGCATCCTAAACGGAACCCAGTTCCTCATAGAGGGCCTCTGTCGATCAGAGCCCTGTAAGGTCAAAGTAAGCTCCATGTACAAGGAATAGGGTTATCTGGGTCCCTGTCGAAGGAGCAATGGACTACTAAGGGAACAGACTGTGTCTCTGTCCTAGCCGACCGGGAAGCCAACTGATGAAGGGAGTGAGGGAGCGGGTCAGAGCGACGGAAATAATTATCAAACTGGCACGTCTGCTTTAGCTTTGTGCTTCATTAGGTAAAACTAACAGAGGCATGGAGGGAGTGTTCCGAGCCGGAGAGAGACACACATCTCTCTCGTCCTAATCTCACTCTCTCCTCTCCCGCTGTCACTCCCTCTGTCTCACTCGTCTGTCCTATCTCACTGTCTCTTTAGTCGGTCTCATTCCCCCACCCTCTTCTTCCCCTCCTCAAGCGTACATGTCCTAACATTGATAAATGCTCACGAGTGTAATTGTCTGGCTGTTGACCCTCGGCCGGGTCATGTTGCAAGCGTGGGAGAGAGACAGTGGACCCGGCCACAACAGAACGCGCCCGTACTGGGACCAACAGGCTAGAGGGAGGACTTCGGATGCATCTTAAATTACAATCACCTATTTTATACAGTACGTTCAAGTCATAAGATCCCTGGTCAAAAATGCTGTGGTAGTAAGGGAACTACTGGACTGTTTACTGGCCTATGCCATTCAGAATGGATTATAGGCCCTGGACACTTACAGGCCTTAAAAAGGTAGTTTGGTATGGCAACCTCTACAGGCTACACATATTGGAGTTTGGTTAATATAAACCAGGGCTACAAGCTCTATTTAAACATTTTCTTTCTCGCTAACCTGATGTCGGCCATGTATATGTACCGCCTATTTGAATAATTCCAACTGAATTTGAATAAGTCCATATTCTATTAATTTACTATCATATTAGCCTAATGTTCAATACATGTTCTACCCTATTTCTACAGGTTCCGTGGAGGTTAACAGAAACTCTGGTGACCGTTGCTGCTCCATCACAGTCAGCGAACGGGACTCCGTTTCTCCAGTGGTGTCAGAACCCATGGACCGCTGCAACGAAAGGGACGGGAAAAACGGGGACAGCAGTGTGACCGACGACAACGATGAGACTCAGAACGTCTTCGACGAACGATCGGAACCGGAAGTTCCTTTAGACCCTAACTCGGCCCGAAAGAAGAAAACTAGAACCGTATTCAGTCGGAGTCAGGTGTTTCAGTTGGAGTCAACGTTCGATATGAAACGGTACCTAAGCAGTTCAGAACGGGCGGGCCTCGCAGACTCGCTGCACCTAACGGAAACGCAGGTGAAAATCTGGTTCCAGAATCGGAGGAACAAGTGGAAGAGACAATTGGCCGCGGATCTCGAGGTGGCCAATCTTTCCCACTCAGCGCAGCGGATGGTCCGAGTTCCCATTCTTTATCACGAGAGTTCCACACCCACAACGCTGGGTTTCAACGTCAGCATGCCCCAGATCTCGCCACCCCTCGTGGGGTTCTCCAGCCCCGTGAACTATCCCCTGTCTTCCTTCGCGCACTCAATGAGTTTGCTGCGCTCGCAAATGACAGGACTTGTGTAAAAAACGAAACTATTATTACACTTTTGTTGTTCGTATACATGTTATCATTATTCTATTACTGATGATATACCGAATCGTGCAATAACAGCAGTGGCCGCAGTAAGCTTAAGACTAGCCTACTGGCTAAAAGGTTGCTGCATCCAAAGAAAAGGCCTACATTGAATATAGTAATACACACAGTTTAAAGTGATAAATTAGTTTTTGGTGTACTTTACAGATTAAGCCCAGGTTTATATATTCTCGACACTGAAGAAGGCACCGTTCCGCGCATGCTGGCCGACTGGAGATGGACCATGTAGGCCTATATGTTTTGAATACACACTTATTTTTGCAAATACTTTTATATTCAACGCCACAGTTTTCCAACGTTGTCACTTTTTCACAATATAGATCCAAATAAAACGAATCACAAGGTGTAATGCAATGTGTGTACATTTATGCTGGTGTCTTCGTGCGACCTTAGTGGTTGGGGTTAATTTCGTATGAAGCAAGTCGATCTTAACCTGCATTAGAGTCAATGTTTCAACTGTAGGCTACATAAGACCTTCATTCATGTGAAATCGGAAGCGCTTTGATCGCAATTTCAATTTATAGACTATTTAGTCTAGTTAAAACGTTGTATACCTTTTCAGATTCAAAAAAAAATGTCTATATGTCTATACCTACGTTAAAGCAGAATGACAACTAGAATAAATACTGGGTAAATGTTAGCTGTTGTCATGCAAATCTGCCCTTACACCTACACAAAAAACAATAGCACGTTCAAGGAATAGAATAATTTGTGTACCATACAAAAGCTAATGTTTAGCGACATAACATTTCAATTTAATAAATAAATCTACAACAAGAATAGAATGTAACTATAACTTTAACTGAGAGCTCTACTCATCCGCTTAATCAGGCCTAAACCTTAAAATCCCTGTAAACTCAGAATGAACTGCCGTCTTCACTTGGAGAACAGAAAATCCCTGAATTAGCGGGAATAGGTCAGACGGCTTCTTTCATATTCATAAACAGAAGGGGGTGTCGTGAGGACGAACCTAAGGACAAATCAATTACGTGGCATAAATATTCTGATGGCAAAAGGAATATGGCCCCATTGCATAATATTACGTCACGCAAATTTATCCGACAGACGAAGTTGGGAAAACGACCTGCAGTATAGACTACATTAGCGTGCATGATAAATATACTCGATTGATACAGTTTGTTCATGATGATTCGAATGGAATAAATAAATACTTATATGTATTGGTTCATGGTGGAAGCTATTCCAGTAAATAGGGCCGAAGATATGGCCCAGACTAAGCCACCTAGAGTAAATGATTCATGTAGCTACTCATTTCTAACAAAAGAAAACCAATACTGATTTGACTAATCATATTGTGCATAGGCTAATTTGATTACTTAGTTTTACAGTATGTAAAATGTGAGAATTTATAATTAGACCTATTATTGTTAATACTATTTTTTTAATTATGCTTAATCTGCGAAAGAGGCAGGTCTACTTTTATTAGTGATTTTCCAGATTTAATTAACTAAACTGTTTGCTATTCTTTAGATATGTAATATGTAAACGACGTACAAAAGTATAATTATGATAATAAACAAGGCGTAGTTAGTTGTCTGTCTTCATTATAATGCTCCTCTATATTTTATGAATAAAAGGGAAAACACGCTCGATAAACACTTCAACAGACCCATGTACAAACAATGAAGTGTCTCAGGTTTATAGTGGTTATGCCTATAACATATACCTATATAAGAGTCCTCATGCAAAATAAAAGTCAAGTGTTCTATTTATTCGATTGTAACAGTAAACGGTTTCCGGAGATGAAAAAAACTAATGTTTGAATCTGATGAACAACACTATAAACATAATATACTATAAACACGTAATATGGCGTGTTTCATATATTAGCATAGCAACATTATGTTATCATATCTATAGCCTATCAATCGACCTAGAGAGAGAGAAATGCGTTCATTGGAGTTTCCTTGATTTTGAAAAATATTGCCCATTAAATAGGCCGCGTGAACTTCCCCTCCAGTAATTATATTGTTCAGTATAACTTCCCTTCCTCCGAATACGCTTCATCAACATGAGACTAAAGCACATCTCCGGTGGAGCAGGTAATAGTCCTAAAAATCTGAACCGCAACTCTGCATACACACTGCTGGAGAAAATGTAGATAGCCACGCTAGTGCTGACCAGAGTGGCTCGTTTGTTGGTGTGCTTATGGGCGTGCTGGCATCATAACCTAGACAAAATCCCGCGATTGGTCAGTGCCCAGCGATTGGCGCGGGTGATTTGTATAAAGTTGGGAAAAGCAGGACTTCCTGGTCTCCCACGCCTTGCAAGCATCGTTTAACAAAGCACTCGCCACGCTTCCATTGATTGAAATGAATTGAGCCATCGCCCCCAATGCGAACACTGTATATGCAATAACGGTCAGTATAGCACGTCACACAAACACACACACTAACCCAAGAAAAGGAAAATAATATTTCAAATAAGGAACCACATTAATCAAATTAATTTATTTAGCACGACTATATTGAATCTTTCCCATTCTTAATGTATTAGGCTTAAAAGTGATTATATATATATATATATATATATATATATATATATATATATATATATATAGCTGATACCTCCTTTAACCTCCTATCTCACCTTCCTATTGATGTAATTGGCCCAAAGTGTTAGGGGCGCTCCTCTTGTCCAATGGCAGAGGGCGAACACGTTTCATCCAGTGCGTGAAACTAACAGGCGAGGCTGAGAGACAGAGAGAGAGAGAAAGTCGAGCCCCAGTCCAGTACTATCCTCGAATGGACCAATGGTCCATGGAACGTATAGACGTCGTTTGGAACAGAAGGAGGCAGTTCTAAGTTCCACTTATAGAGCGTGACGTTTGTTCCAAAATCATTTGTCGAAGAAAACAGGCTATTTTGTATTAGGAAATGATGAGCAAAGTGGACGCGCCGTGCAGACCTACTGCCGCATCGCTCACATTTACAATAGACAACATTTTAAACCTAAAGTCTAGCTCGAGCTCTAACGGTAGAAGGACCAGTGACAGCTGTCACTCCAATACACCACAGTATGGAACGTGGCAGTGTAGAGACCAATTCCTCAATCACCGGTTTGAGGAGCATAGAGTCCAACAAAGAGAGGACCCGGAGACGAGGCTACACGATACAGGTATGCTACTGTTTACTATTATGGCGAAATAGAGATGTCTCACTGCACTGTAGCCTAAATGTTTGTTCAGTTTAATTCCAAACAAATGACCTGCGCTATTTTATGAAGCATATAAGCTATTCATGGATTGTCAGCATGGAAGCAATTGTAGTATACAACAGTTGTTATAATTTACGTTCTCAGAGCCTATTAACGACTGTTGCCCAACCGGAGGAACTGATGGCAACGTAATCACCCGGGAAGACTCTTTACGGATCACCGACACTCACTTCGAGAGCGGGGACAGCGGCGACGACTGCTCCTCGACGCGTCACACCCGGGAGAGTGGCACCGATGGCAAGAAAAACAAACAGCTAGCCAAGAAGAAAACACGCACTATCTTCTCAAAGAGACAGATCTTTCAGTTGGAATCTACGTTCGATATAAAGAGGTATCTTAGCAGCGCCGAGCGTGCCTGCCTCGCGAGTTCACTGCAGCTAACGGAAACCCAGGTCAAAATCTGGTTCCAGAATCGAAGGAATAAATTGAAAAGACAGATTTCCACCGAGCTCGATGGATCGAACGGGGATTTCTCCGACGCTGGGACGGGGAAGGAACTGCAGCTCCCGGGTTTGTACAAGGAGAGCAACCTACTGGGTAGATTCTTGCTGCCGATGCCCCTGCCCATCATATACGCTAGCAGTAGCACGCCTTATTTATGCTTCTCCAATGCCAGCAAGTACTTTAGTTTATTCGATGGAGACGCAGCCCTATAGACTAATGTTTTCAACATAATCGCCGTCAAGAGACAATGTTTACAAGCCTATACCATATCACATTGATAGGCTACGCCGAATTCATTTGTTGACGGAAAGCCACAACTTCACGACATATTTGCAGGTCACAAAGGCATTTAAATAAATCATGTTATGATATCGTTTTTTGGGGTTTATATATGTTTTTTAATTTAAGGTAAAAGCGTAGACCTAAAAGACTATGCTTAATTATCGTAGGCCTACTATTATTCTTTGAATTAATAATAGGCTATAATCAACAGCATTTTCAGCACTCTGAAAACCGCCAAAGATATAATTATATTTGCATGCATTTACTGTATCCTATTATAGTGAATTTGGAAATTAATTAGACCAATGTATTTAAATGAATGTAATGGATATTTTTTTAATTTTGTTTCATGCATGTTCAAAGATTATTTCAATTACAATTATACCATGAATTCTAATTTAGTCCTAAATCGGGGTAACACAACAATATTTACTGGATCTGTTATTAAAACATTTTTATTTAAAACAATTTGATACCAATGTTACATTATTATTATTATATATTGCTGTGCCTTGTGTAGCCTGTACAACCTACAGTTGATGATAAAACCTAGAAATACAGCCTATAAACACATTTTAGTGTTTTAAAAAGGCCACACTATAACACTTTATGTAGAAAAGTCAACGTTCCACACACATACACACAAACATTACTGCTATATGTCTGCCAAGCTTTTTAATTTGCTACAGTTTAGAGTATAGAAAATATAGTATAGTATTGTGAAATATTATTATTATTAAATTGTATTACTGTGAAAGTGAAGACAGTGGAGTTGTTGTAGGCCTAACACACAATTGGCCATCTACTAATCTGTTAACACATGTGAATCTGATTATCGAAAACAACGAGCAAGAGAGAAAGAGAGGGAGAGGCAGAAAGAGCATTTACTTTGATTCATAGGCCTAAATAGGTCCTTCCCTAAGCCTATTGCACCTGGCACAAACAAATATGCTATACTGAAACACCAAATATTCATGAAACACCGGTTGTTTCATGAATTGGTTATACTATAGCATGCCATTACAACAAGGACTCTCAGTTTCACTTGCTGTAATTAATTAAGAATTCAATGTAGAAGGGATATAGTAGCCGTGTGAAAAATATAGTTATGTGCCCGCAGCATCGTCATTCACACACTTAGCCCCGTGACCTACATTCTTCGCTACAGCGCGTCTTCAAGCGGGGAAATAGCGAACAGATGCCGCCACTCCAGCCGCGGCTGAGCGCGTGCTAGGGCCGCGCGGGTTGTCCCAGACCGCTTCGAGGTCTTCACACTTTCACCGCGGCAAACATTCTATAAATGGATAACGACGGTGCCTCAATCAAATTTTCTATCAAATTTATTTTATAAAACCATTTTTAAATCAGCAGTTGTCACAAACAACTGCAGTAGTGGCCATTAGAATTATTTATTGGTCTAAGTATTTGTATTTCCTTTTAATAAATTCTACATACTCAGGTAGGAAAGTGGCAATACATAAGACTACACAGGGTCTACATGTGAAAAAAAGACAGGTAATGAGGATAATGTAAAGACATATAGGCCCTTACAAATGTGAGCAGTTTAATGTGATTTAATGTGGGACTAAATTAACAAGAGATTGAAGGGACAATCTGGGTTTGACACATCCAATCCAAAGTGGCTGGGTGGGTGCTCCGTTGTTGTTGTTTGAATCCCAGATTGCCCCTTTAACAGATGTTAAGTGATCCCATTAGATTAGAAGGCAGGTGTAGGACAGCTTCCCTGTTGTGCATCATGGATTAAACCTGGATTATGTAATCTCCTATTTGTCTGCTTCGGACACTTGAGTTATGGCTCATCTGGTCCAGTACTGATGTATTCATGAATACAAGACATTGAGTGTTGGACCAAGCAACAAGTCCAGACACTATGTCAGTCCATATTTTGTTCCTCTGGTACTCTTCTGATTTTCTAAGCAGTGTACCGGGATTGAGGCAAAGGTTGCCACAGTCCAGAAAACCTCCTGCAAAAAACTCCTAAATCCAGGTTTCAATTCAAGAAATCTTCATAATGAGATTTCTGGAGATTTTGGGAAGTTTGGGAAAGAGTTGCTGGAATTTTGCGCCTGCAGTCCAGACTGAGTTTGTGTGTGTGGGGGTGGGTGGGGGGTGGGGGGGGGGCTTGGGGCTAACACAGCTAACTGACACTGAGTGACCTTCTGTCACGTTGCACTTAGCCTCAACTAACCACACAGGTCATGATCTCTACCCCAGGCAACAAAAGTAACACACACACACAACACACTTGAAATACTCTGTTTGGATCTGCCAGTGACATTACATGGTAAGGGATTCGGTGACTTTGGTTTTGACGCAGACATTCAGAGTGCCCCTCCTCCGTCCCACAGCCAGAAGGGCTGGAAAACAGACCTGCATTCACAGCCTTCCACCCTAGTCTTCTCCTAGACAGGCCTGCAATCTGGACGCCACATACCGTCAGCTAGTGTGTAGGACCTGTACGGCCCTCATATGTATGGTATGAGAGGATGTTATTAAAGGAGCTTCTCTTCAACCGTTAAATTGTAATAACCACCTAGGCCTCATGTGTGATTATAAATGGTATATATATATATACCATTTATAATGGCCTAGGTGGTTATTACAATGTAATATATATATATATATATATATATATATATATATATATTACATTGTAATAACCACCTAGGCCTCATGTGTGGTTATAAATGGTATATATATATATATATTACATTGTAATAACCACCTAGGCCTCATGTGTGATTATAAATGGTATATATATATATATATATCTTACATTGTAATAACCACCTAGGCCTCATGTGTGGTTATAAATGGTATATTATATAGTTTCACTCTGACAAGCCTCTCCTCTGTCTTGCTCTCCTTACTCTCTCTCCCCTTCCACTCTGTCCTTTTAGCCCCCCCCCGCAATCTGTCCTCTCCCCCTCTCCTGTTTTTTTCTCATCTTTCTTTCTCTCTCCTCCTTCACGTACTCCCTCACTCTCCTTTTTCTCGCTGTCTCCCCTCGCTCCTCCTCTCTTCCCTCTATACTGCCCTTCGCTCGCCTGCCCACCTCCCCCTTCCCGCTGCCCTGTCACAGCGCATCACCGCAGTGTGTGTACTGGGGCTTGAGTGTGTGTGTGTGTGTGTGTGTGTACTAGGGCTTGAGTGTGTGTGTGTGTACTGGGGCTTGAGTGTGTGTGTGTGTGTGTGTGTGTGTGTACTGGGGCTTGAGTGTGTGTGTGCGGAGATGGTCGCATTCCATGAGCCACAACACCACACTCACAGAGGAAAAAAACAGGGGTCCGGAGTAAAGGAGAGTGAGCAGAGGGAGAGGAGAGAGAGTTGAGGAGAGGGGAGAGGAAAGAGAGGAGGAGAGAATAGATTAGAGAGGAAGGGGAGAAGAGTGAGTGTGAGAGAGAAAAAGAGGTTGTAGAGACAGAGGGCCAGTATCACTTGGCTAGTGGGTTAATGTTTGTGTTCAGACGTTGGCGTTACTGGCGTTACTGTCCGTTACTGGCGTTACTGGCGTTACTGTTCCTTGGCGTTACTGTCTCTTCACAGGGTCAGGACTCTCTATAGACCAGCTCTGACTTGTCAGGGGTAGGGGGTGTGTGGGTTTTTATTAATGTCTGTGTGTGTGTGTGTGTGTGTGTGTGTGTGTGTGTGTTTAGCTAATTTCTGCATGACTAGCCCTCAGCCTGTGGCTCCTCTCAGTGGTTTGACCTTGTGACCCCTTAGTGTCATCAGACAGGGTGGCTACAGAACTGAACTGACGGTGCTTGTCAATTTATAGGTTAGAGGGGTATTAAAAACTACCGACTGGACTGGATCGATCATTTTCGCAACTATGTGACTACAATAAGTGCAGGAGTTTGGCTCCAAAACAGGATTAGACAAAATAGCTACTGAATAATCTTGGTTAAAAAAAACAACGATAGTGTGTTTTTATCAGTTGTGAACCATGGCTTTTGGACGTAGTAGCAAATATAGTCTAAAACACTACCGAAAACACTAATCTTGAAAAATCACAGAAACGCAGCATAACACACAGACTTCATGCGCCCGACATACAACCTTGCTCTAATGCAAAATATTCAATGTTTTTTAATCAAATAGGCGCCAGAGTACGAGCACAGTGGAGGGTGCCTTATTTGGTTAGAGCGCTGAGCGGTTAAACACTTTGCCAAATCATCCGAACAGCCAAAGTCTAGCAGCTGAAATTTGTAGCCCTTTTTCTCAGATAGACTACTGTGATTTTTAGCAGAGCTGGGAAATTATCTTGGCACACCGGGAGAGGGATGCACATTCAGTGATAAGTGGGAGTACATACGTTTAACTTCGCTCGCATGGCCTACTCAGGCCTGTGTTTTGGGCAGCGAGACAACAATACCGTACCAGCTCAGAATCAAATGACAACTTGCAGCACCCACAATGCACACCGAAACAGGTATCGTTCAACTGAACAAACATAACTATAACAGTCATGGACACAAAAAATCTGACAGTCCGGAAGTGACCGTAACCACTCAATGTTGGGTAGGCATATTTTATAAAATCAACCAGGCCGATAAATAATAACTAAGTAGCCTAATCATGGAAAAAAAACCCATTCCATTCACTGGATGTGATAAACCAGTGAGCTCCAATCATGACCAATACCAAAAGCATTTCCGATTCGAAATGTTCTATAGTTGCTTCCCATTGCAAACATAAATGTTCAAGTTCAACACAAAAGTTCGAATGCAACACCATCAGTCTCACGTGGTCTCACATGCTATTGTTTTCATTGACAGAGAACAGAAAGCGAATTGGAAAAGAACTGTGACACTTACCAGATGATGATGGTTTGAAACGTAACTTCTTGTTGAAAGTTCATTTTCTAAAAGGCAGATGTTAACAAAGCTAATATAAATATCTGCCAGGGCAGCTTCAATAACGAAAAAGCGTACGCAAACTAAGCAATTGCTAGTTAGATACGTGTTTCCACCCATTGCAAGTCAACTTGTGATTGGTTGATGCTACCCTCAAGTCAATAAGGAATAATTAATTGAGAGAAAATTATAATATATAAAAACACGTATACATTTGTATCAATCCTTAGGTCTTCTCTAATGGTGTAGATGGCCCTGACGGTTCCCCACTGGTTTTTATTAATGATATTCAGCTCAACATCAAAAGATGTCAGAAGGTTTGGTTTTATACCTTTCCTGAACATTTGCAGGGAGACTGCTTTCCTAAATTTAAGAAAAAGGTAATTTCACCATTGGGGTGGCAGAACATCTGCTGTAAGGGTAGAGAGGCCAAGAAATCATAGATGGCAGAACTAAAATCTTTGATAGAGATGTAGGGTTTGGATATTGCTTGAATTTCGGTTGAAGACCTGGTGGCTGCAGTGTTCTGGTTAATTTGCAGACGTTTAATAGGACAAGCAGGAAGCCCAAACAACAGTCAGTTTCAATAGACTAGATGAGATGACCCTGTGGATTAGCTTCGTGGGTAAGGTCAGGTCGTACTCTAAGAAAGATTGTATAGCATCAACCTGCAGTAGGGAATCTTGCCTCAATGAGTCACTCCAAGACCTTTTGTTGTTTGGTTGGAGGACGCGATGGAGTTGTGATTGTGATGTCAGCTGTGATGGAGATGTCTCGGAGTAAATGGGCCTTTCACCGGAGAAACAGCAGCTCTGTCTTGTCAAGGTTGAGCTTGAGGTTGTGGTCCGACATCCAATCAGAGATGCGTGTTGCACCCTGAGAGTCAGAAGGGTGAACAGAGAAAAGTAATGAAGTATAATCTGAATAGCAATCTTAGGAGAGACCATGTGAAGATATGATTGAGCCAAGTGACTTTGTTTAGAGATGAGGGGGCATTGAACCGAACCAGGGCACACCAGTAATGAGTGCAGCCTCTCATTACCGGGCTGGAAGGGTCTATTGTTGGCTGGTTTGTCATGAGCCAACTGATCTCTCTTCATGAGCCAACTGAATCCCTCCCTTTCCTATTTCAGCAACATCATTCGAAACTGACCATTGTTGTCCGCAAATCATACAGCTGAAATGTAACTGTAGGTCACGGGGCTTTAGTCCGGAGATCCAATGAAAAGTTATTTATAGTTACTTTGACAGCAAATCATATAGTTGAAATCGGACAAAACTGATGGAGGAGAGATGTTTTCATCAATGGGGATAACTGCAATATCAGTTAGAGTAAATCAATGTATAAAAAATGTAAAACATTTTTTCAAATTAAAATGTATGGCAGAGAAAACACGCCTATGGCTAGTGAAGTTAACTAGCTAGCTATCACCAGCTGATCACAATCAACGTTCTGCTCATGCGTTACTGCGGGTGTGAATGGCTAACTATCTAGTAACATTTCATTTCATGTATCATATGAACATTCACATAATAATACCTGCAGAGGGCTAATTTACTCTATAATTTTCTTTCTTCAATGGAAAAGTTCACTATGTAAAGCTTTCAAATACCTATTGTAGGGGTTTATTGTGTGTTATAATTAAGTGAATCACTGTACTTGAAGCAAACAAAAACAAAGGAACAGTGCTTTATAAAGCTTTATTTAGCGCATTACAGCATAAAGCCTTATATGCCAACTATCTTGTCTCTGTTTTTAAATCAGTAAGTATAGTACACATTATGCATTTCAGAGTATTTACAGTAATCATAGACAGGGTAGTAGAGTATTTTTATTGTGTGTTACAAAACGTTATTAACTATGTACAGTACTTAATGGATAATATTTGCACCAAACGCTCAGTTAGGTTCTGGGAGGGAGACATGATGTGTTGGAGTCCTGTGGGACCAGATGACACAGCACATTACAACATCAACTACATGCCTATTAGTTAGCATGGGAAAGATGAGAAGGGTGTCTCTCCGTGTGTGTGTGTGTGTGTGTGTGTGTACGAATGGCCTGCTGCCATATCCCCTACAGATCGTCTGATGTGCAATCTATTGATTGTCTAAACTGCTGCACCTTTCCCTAAAGAGCTGAAGGAAACGGAAAGGAGTGGCTGGGATGAGACAGAGCGAGACAGACAGAGAGACGCAGACAGACAGAGAGAGACAGACAGAGAGAGACAGACAGAGACAGACAGAGAGACGCAGACAGACAGAGAGAGACAGACAGAGAGAGACAGACAGAGAGAGACACAAAGACACAGAGAGACGGACAGAGATAAAGGAAGGGTGAGGTGAGAGTGGTAACACGGTTGGAGGGTCATATTTTCATGCCATTCCTGGTGTGTGACCGCTCTTGTGTCTGATGAATTTATTGGCTGTCAGATATATGACCTCACCCTTCCATTTACTGACACATGATTCTCAGAGAGACACTGCATCCCATCACTCAAGATTGCATAGTCGTGCGCACACACACACACACACACACACATTTGTATTTATATCCTGAGTCGAGACCAGAAAATAATTCCATGCTCTCAAACCCTAACCTAAGCTCTAATCCAACATTTACCTTAAGATCACTAACCATTATGCCTAAACATAACAATAAGTCTAATTCTAAAACTAACCCCAACTGTGGTTTTACCCATAGCATAACTATTAGAATAACACTTAGCATAACCCTTAGGATAACCCTTAACATAACCCTTAACATAACCCTTAGGATAACCCTTAACATAACCCTTAACATAACCCTTAATATAACTCTTAACATAACCCTTAACATAACCCTTAACATAACCCTTAGGATAACCCTTAACATAACTCTTAACATAACCCTTAGGATAACCCTTAGGATAACCCTTAACATAACCCTTAACATAACCCTTAACATAACCTTTAGCATAACCCTTGAGAGCACCTGGGGACACCATGCACGTGTCTGGACACACGAGCACGCGCCTGGGGACACCATGCACGTGTCTGGACACACGAGCACGCGCCTGGGGACACCATGCACCTGTCTGGACACACGAGCACGCGCCTGGGGACACCATGCACGCGTCTGGACACACGAGCACGCGCCTGGGGACACCATGCACGTGTCTGGACACAGTATTCAGGTGGTTTCATGGCATCCAGTTGATGAAGAGGTCCATTAACAATAGCTCTGTTGTTAGAGAACTCCCCCTCTCCCCCTCTCTCCACTTCTCCCTTTCTCTTCCCCCAATGGTTTTTAAATCCGCTCCGCTCTTTGTCCCGTCCATCCATCTCTAGGTGAACATTCGGTCTGACCTCTGACCCCAGACACCTGTGGGTTGTGTGTGTGTGTGTGTGTGTGCGTGTGTTTCGTAACAAATACAAATGAAAGACATATGACATGGCCACTATCGTTACGTATTATTGTATATAATCCCAGAATTTCTTTTTCAGCCCTACCTCCTCACACACAAACACACACACATTTTTATATCTCGGTGAGGACTGGAAACCCAGAAATCCACGTTCCCTACACTGTAATGCCTAGATCTAACAGTGACCACTTCTAGCACTGTGCCTGATTGTACATTTTACCATAAACCGAACCCTAACCCCTAAACCGAACCCTTGAGCCAGAAATATATATTTTTAGTGGGGACCTCCCAAAAAAACATGCGCGGGCTGATTTGCCAGGGTTTAGAATCTTCTGTGGGGACGTCTTGTCCCCACATATACACACACACACACACACACACACACAGCTAAACACACACTAAAACACACACATACTTCCAAACACACACACACACAGCTAAACGCACACTAAAACTCACACACACGTCCAAAGACACACACACACACATACAGCTAAACGCACACTAAAACACACACACACTCCCAAACATATACACACACACACACACACACACATACACACATCTTCTGCCCTGGAGGTACCAGAGTGAGGAAGCTTCTAAGTGCTTCCTAATAGCTCACAATCATCCTCGTCCCAAATGGCGCCCTATTTCCCACAATGCACTACTTTCAAACTGAGCCGATGCGGCTCGAGGGTTCCATTAGGGCCACGAACACAGACACAGCCCTCCGCCTCAGGCAGGAAATACTAATAAATAAATCAGCCGAGCAACTCAAATGAATAAAAGTGTAACTCTGTTGTGTCACACGGCATAGAACAGCCAACTATAGCTCTGCCGGGGTGGCTGCTGTATAATGAATATAGATTTGGAGATTCTGAAATATTCATGGTACAGAGGAGGTGAAGAGAAGAGGCGAAATGGTGCTTCTCTGAAGTGGTGGTTGGTGGGGGGTGGAAGTCTCTCTTCTCACTGAGCTTATAGCTGTGAAAACCCAGAAAAACCTGAGTACTTTGTGAGGTAAAGAAAACTCTTGGAAAAAATACCTTGTACAATACCTTGTACAAAATACCTTGTACAAAGTCCTTTGTGACGACAGAAAAGAGTCACCTTAGAGTCATTGTGAGAAACGTGGGTCTAGTCCTTTGTGACATCATAAACAGCCAATTAGATCTAGTCCTTTGTGATGTCAGAAACAGCTAATTAGGTCTAGTCCTTTGTGATGTCATGAAGAGACACTTTGGCCTCATACATGATGATGTCATTACGAGACGCTTGGGAGCAGTCCTTTATGTGATGTCCAAATTTGAGATCTGGGACCATTCTTTTGTAATGTCATGATGAGACACTTTCGTCTAGACCTTTGAGTTTTCTGAATAAGGCAACTGGATATAGGCCTTTGTGTTGTCATAAAGAGTCACTTGGATCTGAAAGAGGAGAGAGGGAAGTAGAGAGGGAGAGAGGGCAACAGAGAGAGAGAAAAGTGGAGAAAGAGAGACATGGTTAGATGTGTATAGAGAGAGAGGATTGTTGAGGTATTAAGAAGTAGATGTGCACGTCTCACACACATACACACACACACACACACACACAGAACATTGCCTGGCATGGGAAAAGTCCTTTCCGGCTGGCTGTCGGTACATACCGAAGAGAACATCTATCAGTAACACTCTGAGAGCGTCTCATACTGCCCTTGGCTCCTGTGGCTATCAAACAACATGTCCTACTAGAGCTCTTTTCAGGTCCGCACTTCTGGCACTTTGTCTACTTAAGAGTAGACGCACGCACACACACACACACACACACACACACACACACACACACACACATTCAGTACTTAGAGTTGGAAGAGACATCCCAGTCAACAGATCGTTAGGAGAAATTGTTTGTTTTGAAAGGTTTCCACTGCATTCTAAACCTTAGTGCTCTAAAGCGGTTTGCGATTTAGGTGCAGTCGGGCTAGCGACAGGCCATTGCTCTATTCATTTAAATAATTTTTCAGATTGTGAGTTAAATTTGCCTCTTTAAGCCAATCATTTCTAAACAGGAGGTATTGATTAAAGAGTACTACCACCCGATCTGTTCAAACTCTTCTGACAATCAATCAAACTTATTTTATAAAGCCCTCTTCACATCAACAGTGGTCAGACAGTGCTTATACAGACCCCCAGCCCAGCTATGGAACAAGGGATCTATCCCCCAATGGAAGAACCAACTTCCCCTGAAAGAAGACTCCCAGCCCTCGTTCAGACAACCGGAGTAACTAAAATAACTCCACAATTACTGACCTAAGATCATTCTCCTTGAAAAATAATAGTCTGAATGTCTTAGTTCTTCTGTGTCTAAACTAATTCCAGACCTGTATTTCTCTGTTGTAGAATGGTCTGAATATCTTAATTCTTCTGTGTCTAGAATGTCTGAATGGTCTGAATCTGTCTGTGGTAAAACATGTAGTAGCCAGGAGTCTGAACCTGTGGTACATAAAACTTGCCATATTTACCTTTGACAGTTTGCGGTGGAAAATGTGATAAATTTACTGTCAGACTAATTTTGCCTGCTGGTACTGACTGATCGGCCACTTGAATTCCCTGTTAAAGACCCTTAACCAATCAGCTTGGTAACGAGGAATCTGATCTTCTTCACAGAGAGATGGGGAGGGAGAGCGACAGAGAGCTTTTCAGTGTGTGTGTGTGTGTGTGTGTGTGTGTGTGTGAGTGAGTGACAGAGAAAGGAGTGTGTCCTTAATTATTGCTTATTAAAGGAAAATCAGAAGGATGGCTCCCATCACTGTTAGCTGGATCAAACAGTAGAGCGAGAGATTTAGACAGAGAAAGAGAGAGAGTGAGGGAGAGAGAGGTGATAGATGGGAAGAGAAAAAAGAGAGAGAACCGGTGGGGGAAAGGGGATGGGGAGAAGGGGAGAGGAGGAGTGGATGTTAAACCACTCAGTTTATTTAAGCATCTTCTCATGTAATGGATCTCTGTATACAAACGTAACAAATACTAAAAATCAGAACAAGCAGTTCTTCCAGCGGAACATAAAAACACCCCAGCCAACAGATGAAAGGGCAGTCCATAGGAAAAACTTTATTAGGCAAAAACACTTCTATAAGCCGCAAATACATTTTTACACTAAAAGACATCAATAAATATGCCAAGCACTTAGGACTCACTTCATTCCCAAATGCCACCGTTTCCCAGATAGTGCTCTTCTATTGCCCAGAGCCCTATAAGCACTATACAGAGAATAGGGTGCTATTTTAGGTGCCCTTCAGCATGCTGTTAAAGTAAATTGAGTGGTTGAACTCAGCTGAAAGGGATGAATAAATATTAGATGTGTTAGGTTTTATTGTGTGTGTGTGTGTGCATGTCTAAGTGTGAGTGGGCGTGCGTGCATGTCTAAGTGTGTGCGTGTGCAGTAGTCATAGCCGTCGTCTGGAAGAGAGTAACAGAAGATATGGAGGTTCATCTGAAAGCGTGTCGTGCGTGCGTGCGTGACCTGGGGGGCTCACTAGGTGTTTCATTGCCGCAACTTTGGTAAAGAGCTTTTTGAAGCGCCGTCTCAACCATTCCGACTAATCAATATTGACGAGTAGGAGGAAAATACAAAAATACGACTGTCTGTGTCCCAAACCGACCCTGTCTTCCCTATTTACGCCTGCAGGTTCTGCTCAAAAGGAGTGTGCTAGATAGGCAACAGTATGACATTTAGGAAACACACACAAATAAAAAAAACGTGTCTACTCCAATATGCACTTATTGGTGGGTTGTGTTATGTATGCCCTTTGGCATGAAGCTGAGGAAACCTATGTACGGTTGCTGAAAGTATAGGAGTTTATCAACGGAAATTATAAAATACTATAAAAAGTAATAGATCAGGGTTGGGGTCAATCCCTTTCAAGTTCCAGTCACATGAAAATATTACGTTTAAAAGGGAAAGAAATTAATTTTTAATTTTATTGTACTTCTTCAGATGAAAGGAATTGATGTGGAATGTTCCCCAATCCGTGTTTAAAGAAAATTGTCACAATCTACTCTGGTAACTAAAAAACGAAGAGAATTTAAGTGAGATCTAAAAATCAGAGAAAAGTTAAATAGTTTGTAATAAAAAAATACATTTAAATGTAAAGTGTACATTTTTTTTAAACTCTGTTTTATGGATCATTTCTAAGGTCTGGCCTGTAAAAAATGTTTTTTTTTTGCCCACCAAGAAGTCCTGGAAAAGTCCTTCTCGATTTCCAGATGGTTAAAACGTTGCCGTTTAATAATGATGGCATCATTTTTCTCCTCCCTCCTTCTGATTATTCACCTAGGAGGCATCTAACCCCTTGACCTCCACTCAGGCCCTCTACTCCCCTCACGTCAACCCCCACTTCTATGGCTGATGAACCGTCTATGTCAAGAGGAGGAGAAGGAAGAGAAAACAGGAGTAGCTGGTTCACAAGCACAACAATCACTTACCCACATAATGTTTCAGATTGGGGCAACATTAACTCTTCTCTCCCTCTTCACCTCCTCACCTCTCTTAGTTTCTCCCTGTCTTTCCTTGTCTCTCTTCGCTTTTTCTGGCCTTTCTTTGGTTCTCCCGGCCTTTCCCCGTCTCTCCCGGCCTTTCCAGTTTATGATGAAAGATAATCTGTGTTCAGTGATTAACCGCTAACATACCGGTAATTAATATGTATCTGTCATGTGATTGATAATATGGACCAGTGAACATATGGAGAGGAAACTCTAACTGGTTTGTGTCTCACATCTAGCTGGTGACTAGAGAGTCCCGGATGAGCTCATCTAGCTGGATGAGATTCATGGTTGACCATCCAGTGAGTTATAGAGGAAGAAGGGATTGGATTAGCCTAATGTCTGGCAGAGTCCAAACATACCGCATGTCCGTCATTTATCTTGAAAACCCACACAGTAGCCCGTTTATAAAGTACAGAACCCAGTTCGGGGACATGGATTCTACACAGTCAGTTTGCTGCACAACAGTGTCCAGTGTCGACAGAGAATCGTACGACAAACACCAAACATGCTGCCCTGCAGCGGCAGTCCTCTGTGCCGGTCCTCTGGGCTGGTCTCCCTGGGCCGGTCCTCTGTGCCGGTCCTCTGGGCTGGTCTCCCTGGGCCGGTCCTCTGGGCCGGTCTCCCTGGGCCGGGATTTGTGGTAAGCAGGGTGAGTACCGGGTTTCATCTGGCCGGGTGCCGACGGCGCAGATTGGCGGATGTTTTCCAGGCATCCGTTTGGTTTCCCTGACGCCCATTGATGTTGACTGGGTGCATCGTTTCGCGGCTACAGTTCGCCCTTCATCACATGGGCGGAGCCAGCAGGTTGATGCCACAAAGCGTGTATTGTC
Organism: Esox masquinongy; assembly: GCA_016801175.1. Taxonomy (NCBI): domain Eukaryota; kingdom Metazoa; phylum Chordata; class Actinopteri; order Esociformes; family Esocidae; genus Esox; species Esox masquinongy. The sequence goes on from JACXGI010010136.1 coordinate 27,059, forward strand.
TCGGAATGGTTGTGAGAACGTTTCGGCAAAGTCAGTGTGCTGGGACGACCTGTGACCCCAGATTTCAACCCAACAGAGTGTTTTTAGGGTGAGACAAGGAGACGCGTGTGCACACACGCACGCACACACACACATACACACTTTGAACTGCGTGACTTCACAGGAGAGTCAGATAAAGATCTCTTTGGTCATCTCTCAACGTCTAGAGACGGAACGCTCTCATACATACACACACACACACACACACACACACACACACAACCGCACACAGACGCCAGGATAAAGACAGACACTTTGATGTGACTTTGATTACATTGTGTTAACAACAAAGATGACAGAATGACTGCGGGGACTCTTCCACCTCGTCGGCACACCATTGGTTCGTGTGTCCATATGTGTGTGTGTGTGTGGGTGTGTATGTGTGTGTGTGTGTGTGAGCAAGCACCACGATTACAAAGGACAAGTCACAGCGATATGAGGGGCTATTAGTAACCTGAGCTATGCTCTGGCTTCATAAGTCATCACTAAAAGTAATTCCGATTTTGATTCAGTTTTCAAATGACTAGGAAACAACTAATTTTCCGTGGGTTTACCTTCAGTTTGACAGAAAATACTTATATTTGAAAAAAATTTGAAAAAATATTAGTCCTTTTTGAACTTTGACCATTTTGATTATGTATACATGTTATTATTTGTGTCTGTAATGTGAGATTGTGGATTTCTAAGATCTTATACCAAACCGTGTCTTTCCCCACAAGGTATGGATGGGTTTGAAAGGGATACGCATCGCTATGTGGCATGAAGAAATGAACTACCTAAAGAAGAACAGCATGACCCCTGGACAGATTAGCATGACCCCTGGACAGCCAAGGTCAATGTTTGGTAACAATATGGCTGCAGTTAGGTATTACGGTCAATGTTAGGGATTATGGTAAATGTTAGGGATTACGGTCAATGTTAGGGATTACGGTAAATGTTAGGGATTATGGTAAATGTTAGGGATTACGGTCAATGTTAGGGATTACGGTAAATGTTAGGGATTATGGTCAATGTTAGGGATTACGATCAATGTAAGGGATTACGGTCAATGTTAGGGATTATGGTAAATGTTAGGGATTACGGTCAATGTTATGGATTACGGCAAATGTTAGGGATTACGATCAATGTTAGGTATGCATGATACTGTTAAGGTCAGGCATCACTCTGAAAGGTACGGTTTAGGCTTTGGGAAAGGCTTCCAATTCAAATCCTGTCTGTGGATGGATTTGATCGGGGTCGTCGATGAACCAGTCGATGAATAGTAATGATACTCATCATTGTTGCCCCTAGTGGCCAGTTTAAGCCATACGACCTCCTGGACACACATCTGAAGTTCACCATGAGACATCTTCTCACACACACACACACAAACACACACACACACACACAC
>JACXGI010010137.1:0-16700 GCA_016801175.1 Esox masquinongy
GGAGGAAGAGAGGAGAGGCACAGAATCCACGTTGCTTGAAGTCCAGTGTAAAGTTTCCACAGCCAGTGATGGTTTGGGGTGCCATGTCATCTGCTGGTGTTGGTCCACTGTGTTTTCTGAGGTCCAAGGTCAACGCAGCCGTCTACCAGGAAGTTTTAGAGCACTTCATGCTTCCTGCTGCTGACCAACTTTATGGAGACGCAGATTTCATTTTCCAACAGGACTTGGCACCTGCACACAGTGCCAAAGCTACCAGTACCTGATTTAAGGACCATGGTATCCCTTTTCTTAATTGGCCAGCAAACTCGCCTGACCTTAACCCTATAGAAATCTATGGGGTATTGTGAAGAGGAAGATGCGACACGTCAGACCCAACAATGCAGAAGAGCTGAAGGCCACTATCAGAGCAACCTGGGCTCTAATAACACCTGAGCAGTGCCACAGACTGATCAATTCCATGCCACGCCGCATTGCTGCAGTAATTCAGGCAAAAGGAGCCCCAACTAAGTATTGAGTGCTGTACATGCTAATACTTTTCTTGTCCATACTTTTCAGTTGGCCAACATTTCTAAAAATCCTTTCTTTGTATTGGTCTTAAGTAATATTCTAATTTTCTGAGATACTGAATTTGGGATTTTCATTAGTTGTCAGTTTTAATCATCACAATTAAATGAAATAAACATTTGAAATATATCAGTCGGTGTGTAATGAATGAATATTATATCCAAGTTTCACTTTTTGAATGGAATTACTGAAATAAATCAACTTTTTGATGATATTCTAATTATATGACCAGCACCTGTACAGCTCTGGAAAAAAATAATTATAATCTTAACTTTAACCCTTCTGTTCCTCACTCAACACCTTCCTTTTCGACTGTATTGGAAAGGAAAGAAAAAGGTGCAGTGGTCTCTTAATTTGTTCCAGAGCTGTAGTACATATTTGGACTGTTACTGTAGCAGACAGATATGAAGCCTTACAGGAAACTCTCAATGATGCACTGATGAAGTTTGTAAAGGACCTAAACCTCCATTTGTTGAGTGGTCTTCAGTTGAATGTGTTGGGCCTTGATCATGTCTTTGTCAGGGTGCCTGTCCAGGTCTTCAGAGAGCATCTTAGGGTTAGGGTTTGGGTTAGGGTTAGGGTCACAGCATTGTCCAGCATTGTCCATCCAGTTAATGTGTTCTCTCTTCTTTATGCTGTTCACTACAGTGGATATAAAAAGTCTACACACCCCTGTTAAAATGCCAGGTTTTTGTGATGTAAAAGAAGGAGACAAAGATAAATCATGTCAGAACCTTTTCCACTTTTAATGTTACCTATGATGTGAAAAATTCAATTAAAAAACAAACTGAAATCTTCAAGGGGGAAAAATGAAAAACAAAAACCTTACAATAACCTGGTTGCATAAGTGTGCACACCCTCTTATAACTGGGGATTTGGCTGTGTTCAGAATTAACCAATCACATTCAAACTCATGTTAAATAGAAGTCATTACACACCTGCCATCATTTAAAGTGACTCTGATTAATCACAGATAAAGTTCAGCTGTTCTAGTCGGATTTTCCTGACATTTTCTTAGTTGCATCTCAGAGCAAAAGCCATGGAGAGCTTCCAAAGCATCAGAGGGATTTCATTGTTGAAAGATATCAGTCAGGAGAAGGGTACAAAAGAATTTCCAATGCATTAGATATACCATGGAACACAGTGAAGACAGTCATCAAGTGGAGAAAATATGGCACAACAGAGACATTACCAAGAACTGGACGTCCCTCCAAAATTGATGAAAAGACGAGAAGAAAACTGGTCAGGGAGGCTTCCAAGAGGCTTACAGCAACATTAAAGGAACTGCAGGAATTTCTGGCAAGTACTGGCTGTGTGCTACATGTGACAACAATCTCCCGTATTCTTCATATGAATGGGTTATGGAGTAGGGTGGCAAGACGGAAACCTTTTCTTACAAAGAAAAACATCCAAGCCCGGCTGAAGTTTGCAAAAACAAACATCAAGTCCCCCAAAAGCAAGTGGGAAAATGTGTTATGGTCTGATGAAACCAAGGTTGAACTTTTTGGCCATAATTCCAAAAGGTATATTTGGCGCAAAAACAACACTGCACATCACCCAAATAACACCATACTCACAGTGAAGCATGGTGGTGGTAGCATCATGCTTTGGGGCTGTTTTTCTTCAGCTGGAACCGAGTCCTTAGTCAGGGTGGAGGGAATTATGAACAGCTCCAAATACCAGGCAATTTTGGCACAAAACCTTCAGGCGTCCGTTAGAAAGCTGAAGATCAAGAGGAAGTTCACCTTTCAGTACGACAACGACCCAAAGCACACATCCAAATCCACAAAAGCATGGCTTCACCAGAAGAAGATTAACGTTTTGGAGTGGCTCAGCCAGAGCCCAGACCTGAATCCAATTGAACATCTGTGGGGTGATATGAAGAGGGCTGTGCACAGGAGATGTCCTTGCAATCTGACAGATTTGGAGCGCTTTTGCAAAGAAGAGTGGGCAAATATTGCCACGTCAAGATGTGCCATGCTAATAGACTCCTACCCAAAAAGACTGAGTGCTGTAATAAAATCAAAAGGTGCTTCAACGAAGTATTAGTTTAAGGGTGTGCGCACTTATGCAACCAGGCTATTGTAAGTTTTTTATTTTGTTTGTTTTTCAATTGAATTGTTCACGTTATAGGTCAAATTAAAGGTGGAAAAAGTTCTGACATGATTTATCTTTGTCTCATTCTTTTACAACACAAGAACCTGGCATTTTAACAGGGGAGTGTAAACTTTTTATATCCACTGTATAAGCTCCTAAGTTTTCTTCATGTTTAGGGAGAGGTTACTTTTCTGGCACCACTTCATCAGGACATTTTCCTCTAGACTGATTTGTGGTTGTTGGTGATTAGGACCTACCGATATTCTGTCATCAAACAAGTCATCAGGCCTGGCTGGTGTGGTAGAACAGTATTCCCACATAGTTGTTCAGATGAACAATATTCTCACATAGATGTTCAGATAAACAGTATTCTCACATTGATGTTCAGTTGAACAGTATTCCCACATAGATGTTCAGACGAACAATGTTCTCACACTGGTGTTCAGATGAACAGTATTCCCACATAGATGTTCAGATGAACAATATTCTTACACAGATGTTCAGATGAACAATATTCTCACATTGGTGCTCAGATGAACAGTATTCTCACATTGGTGCTCAGATGAACAGTATTCTCACATAGGTGTTCAGATGAACAGTATTCTCACATTGGTGTTCTTCTCGTTCAGGTGGGAGAGGGTTTTATGCAGTGGTTTATGCATCATCTTCTCATCTGTTGCGGTAGTAGGCCAATGAAATGTGTAGAGGTGATATGGTCTCTGGGTAACTGGTGATATTGGCTGATAGGGAAAGCCGTGTGGCTAGCCTAGGAAAACATTTATCATACCAATACGGCAGAAATACCCAAGATATTCAACAGAAAGTGTCCATTGACATTCTACTGAGTCACAGGGTAAACATGTAACATCGCATACATATTTCCCCCGTACTGTTACAAGCCATATGGAATGACCTGACATTATTTTTTCTCTAGACTTTATGCTGGTCTAAATCTGCGGACTGGTCTCAGCTTAGTGCAACTTGTACAATTACTTTTTAAATGTCCCAAACAGTCATTCTGATTCCCATGTAAAATAGCTTTTTGCGTGACTAAATATAATTATGTAAATATGCAAATAGAGAACAAGCTCACTGACAGTTCTTGTAAAAACCCTTGTTGCCTGGCAACTAAATAGGTAAACACTGAGACACAAGTCACTGATGACTTCACTTGAAGCTGTAATATACAACTCCCCTCATTCCCTTTAGGATTCCCTCCCGTAGAATGCCCTCCCGTGGAATGCCCTACCGTAGAATTCCCTCCCGTAGAATGCCCTACCGTAGAATGCCCTCCCGTAGAATTCCCTCCCGTAGAATTCCCTCCCGTAGAATGCCCTACCGTAGAATTCCCTCCCGTAGAATGCCCTCCCGTAGAATGCCCTCCGATGGAATTCCCTCCGGTAGAATTCCGTCACGTAGAATGCCTTCCTGTAGAATGCCCTCCTGTAGAATTCCGTCCCGTAGAATTCCCTCTCGTAGAATTCCCTCCAGTAGAATGCCTTCCAGTAGAATGCCCTCCTATAGAATGCCCTCCCTTAGAATGCCCTCCCGTAGAATGCCCTCCCGTAGAATGCCCTCCCGTAGAATGCCCTCCCGTAGAATGCCCTCCCGTAGAATGCCCTCCAGTAGAATGCCCTCCCGTAGAATGCCCTCCAGTAGAATGCCCTCCCTTAGAATGCCCTCCAGTAGAATGCCCTCCCGTAGAATTCCCTCCAGTAGAATGCCCTCCCGTAGAATGCCCTGATACTTAACAGTGCAGTCCATGAACTTTGGGTGTCTGACAAAGAGTAGCAAAACATGATCACCATTCAACTGATGTAAACAATAACAGAATGCAGTTAACTAATATTTTATGTTTTACTTTCAGTGGTCTTCCAAGCAACTTACATTAGTGAATATCTTACAGTAGTGAATGGCTTACAACAATAAATGACTTACAGTAGTGAATGCATTACACACAATGAAAAATAAGTTATGATGTTGCACATCCTCCCAAGGTCCCCTGGTGCTGTCAAGACAACTTAGAATTAATAATGAAAATAAGGTAATATATCAAATCCTGACATCACTGATCTTCAGATGGGAAAGTCTGAGCAAAATGATGACCATTCAAAAAGATTTTCCCCAGTGGCCATCACACTTGCATATTACCTGCGTGTTCCACAGTTACAATTCCCAAGTCAAAGCAGCCGTTGCGTTAGCTAATGTCAGCTCCCCCAGCCCTCTACAGGGTTGGCCACCCTGTGAAACTTCGATGGGCAACATACATTATGGCCAGCGCTTCAAGATCCACCTTCAGGGCTCATGGCATGCGTCTTCCCAATTGGCCTCCTGGTAAAACCCGATGAATTGCCTAGAGGAAGTACACATCCATGCACATTATTTTCGGTGTAGTCTCAAAGCCTTGCTGTCTTCATTCTTCTGAAAATGTAGTAATCTCACATTCACGGGGGTGGACAGAATAACAGAAACTGCACATGGAGAAGACGGTATCATAGTTTCATAAGTAACTAAATACCAATTACAAACCCAGCTGAAGAGGTCACATTAGGTTGATTGCCAATTAGCAGTACATGTGTGTCAGGCATTAAAGATGTCTGTCAATTAGCACTTTGATATTTCAGTTTTCAAAGCAACATGAAGCAACTAACAGAGTTCCAAAGAGGCTAGATAGTTGGTGCCCGAATTGAAGGTGCATCGGTCACCAAAACAGCAATATTACTTAATGTGTCAAGGAGAACAGGGTCAAAAACCCTGACAGCACATGCCGACATATTGCATCTGGAAAGAGGGATACTGTTCCTCAGTCAAAACTGACCAATGTTTATAGATGGACACTTTACAGGATAGTTACTCAATTCCCCAAAAGCACAGCCTCAAACATTAACACTAATTGGAATCAACACCTCGGTGACCCAGTCTCAACAAAAACTGTATATCATGGGCTTCACAACCTGGAATTTATGGCAGGGCTGCCATTCAGAAGTAGCTCGTATTCAAGGCCAATGCATAAAAACGCTGAACTTGATGCAAGGAGCACAAAATTGATTTAGTATATTTGTTTGCCATCGTCAATCTACACAAAATAATGCCAAAAATAAACAAAAAAACATTTCTTTAGATTTGATCCATTTATTTATTATTCTTCACTTTATTGAAAGTTAAGAAGTGAGATATTTTGCATACATAGTTGTTCAGAACCTTTGCTGTGTCACTCCAAATTGAGATCAGATGCTGTTTTTTGATCATACTTGATGTCTGTAGAACTTGATTGGAGTTCACTCGTAGCAGATTTTGGACTCGATTGGACAATATTCAGAAAAACACAAACCAGTCTATAGAATTTCTTATACTAGTCAAGTGAATGTATTCAACTTGTCATGCACTTATGGCACTAGAGATGCTATGTTAGTCTACTGTAACAGTGACCAAAGCAGTAGAGATGCTAACTTAGCGATCCCCTACGGTGGCTTTGATGTCAGTACAAATACTAATTTAGCCATCTGCTACAGTGACTCTTGTTAGTAGTGATGCTATCTTAGCCTACTGCTACAGTGACTCTTGTTAGTAGTGATGCTATCTTAGCCTACCGCTACAGTGACTCTTGTTAGTAGTGATGCTATCTTAGCCTACTGCTACAGTGACTCTTGTTAGTAGTGATGCTATCTTAGCCTACTGCTACAGTGACTCTTGTTAGTAGTGATGCTATCTTAGCCTACTGCTACAGTGACTGTTGTTAGTAGTGATGCTATCTTAGCCTACTGCTACAGTGACTCTTGTTAGTAGTGATGCTATCATTAGTAGACATACTATCTTAGTTATCTTCTGCACTGATTCTGATGTTAGTAGAAATTATATCTTTGAAAACTGTTACAGTGACTCTGTTGTCAGTAGAGATGCTATCTTAGTTCAATGATACAGTGATTCAGATGTCAACCCCAATGCTATCTTAGATATATTTTACAGTGGCACTGATGTCAGCTGAGATGCTCTCTTAGATAGCTGTTACAGTGACTCTGATGTCAGCAGGGATGCTATATCAGATATCACTTACAGTGAATATGATGTCAGCCGAGATGCTATCTTTAAAATCTGGTACAGTGACTCTGATGTCAGCCAAGATGCTATCTTGGATATGTGGTACAGTGACTCTGATGTCAGCCGAGATGCTATCTTGGATATCTGGTGCAATGACTCTGATGTCAGCCGAGATGCTATCTTAGCTATATGTTACTGTGACTCTGATGTCAGCAGAGATGTTAACTCAGCCTGCTGTAAAAGGGACAGTGGCAGTAGAGATGCAAACTCGGTGACTGAGGGACTAGCTAATGGCTAAAGAGACTCTTGCATCACTGTGGGGTTAACTCAGCCTCCACCTGTAGCTACTGATGGTGTGTGTGTGTGATAGAGATAAAGGGGAGTATGCAGGAACAGGTGGAATGGTGAGCTGGAGATTGGGGAGTTGAGGCTCCCTGAAGAGGGAATATGGGGATCTCTGTGGCACATGTGTCTACATTGGTCTCTGCTCCACACACACACACACACACATCAAAACATCCTGCAACACAGCAAAGTCTTTTAATCAGTGCAAGCAGCTGGACTGTAGCTGCAGTAGCACAACAGTCAGTTGGTAGTAGCTAAGTGGGGATAATGATTGTGTTGACCGCAGCAAAATGTATGGTAAGGAAACACACACATGGGCACCCACACAAATTACATTATGAATGATAATAATGTATGGTAAGGAAACACACACAAATGACATTATGAATGATAATAATGTATGGTAAGGAAACACACACAAATGACATTATGAATGATAATAATGTATGGTAAGGAAACACACACAAATGACATTATGAATGATAATAATGTATGGTAAGGAAACACACACAAATGACATTATGAATGTTAGTAATGCTTCTCCAGAGATAAACACAAGGAAAACCCAGAGATACAAAGGAGATAGAGAAAGAAAGAGAAACAGAGAAAGAAAAACAGAGAAAGGCAGAGGAAGAGAAGAATGACTAGGGAGAGGAGGAGAAAGAGAGAAGAGAAAAAATAACTACTAGCAGCTGTTAGTCAGACTGAACTGCAGCATTGTAGGACTTGTTAGAGTTGAGCTTTTCAATATGGTGCTGCCATTGTTTTTATTGATTGGGCTGTAGTGTCGTTGTGGCATGCTGTGTGTACACTGTAGCATTAGTATTTCTAAGGTACGTTTGTGTCACCTAGGTAATGTATGTTGGATAATGTATCTCTGATGATGTATGTCAGGTAATGTATGTCTTGTAATGTGTCAGGTAATGTATGTCTGAAGATTGATGTCAGGTAAGGTATGTCTGGTAATGTATGTCAGATAGTGTATGTCTGGTGATGTATGTCAGGTAATGTAAGTCTGACAATGTATGTCAGGTAATATATGTCAGGTAAGGTATGTCTGGTGATGTATGTCAGGTAGTGTATGTCTGATGATGTATGTCAGGTAATGTATGTCTAAAGATTGATGTCAGGTAAGGTATGTCTGGTAATGAATGTCAGATAGTGTATGTCTGGTGATGTATGTCAGGTAATGTATGTCTGATGATGTATGTCAGGTAAGGTATGTCTGGTGATGAATGTCAGGTAGTGTATGTCTGGTGATGTACAGTTGTGCTCAAAAGTTTGCATAATCTTGGAGAATTGTTAATACATGTACCATTTGTAAAGAAAACATGAATGAGCAGGCAAAACACAGCTGTTGTGTCAGACTGAAGTGCAGCATTGTAGGACTTGTTAGAGTTGAGCTTTTCAATGTGTTGCTGACATTGTTTTTATTGATTGGGCTGTAGTGTCGTTGTGGCATGCTGTGTGTACACTGTAGCATTAGTATTTCTAAGGTACGTTTGTGTCGCCTAGGTAATGTATGTTGGATAATGTATGTCTGATGATGTATGTTAGGTAATGTATGTCTTGTAATGTGTCAGGTAATGTATGTCTGAAGATTGATGTCAGGTAAGGTATGTCTGGTAATGTATGTCAGATAGTGTATGTCTGGTGATGTATGTCAGGTAATGTAAGTCTGACAATGTATGTCAGGTAATATATGTCAGGTAAGGTATGTCTGGTGATGTATGTCAGGTAGTATATGTCTGATGATGTATGTCAGGTAATGTATGTCTGAAGATTGATGTCAGGTAAGGTATGTCTGGTAATGTATGTCAGATAGTGTATGTATGGTGATGTATGTCAGGTAATGTATGTCTGACGATGTATGTCAGGTAATATATGTCAGGTAAGGTATGTCTGGTGATGTATGTCAGGAAGTGTATGTCTGGTGATGTATGTCAGGTAATGTATGTCTGACGATGTATGTCAGGTAAGGTATGTCTGGTGATGAATGTCAGGTAGTGTATGTCTGGTGATGTACAGTTGTGCTCAAAAGTTTGCATAATCTTGGAGAATTGTTAATACATGTACCATTTGTGAAGAAAACATGAATGAGCAGGCAAAACACGTCTTTTATTTCTTATGGGATTCATATTAACTACTGGTTATAACAGAATGGCACAATCATAAAACAAAACATGGCAACAAAGAAAAAAGAACTGACCCCTGTTCAAGTGTCTGCATTCTCTTAGTTCTTAATACTGTGTATGCCCCCTTTAGCATCAATGACAGCGTGCAGTCTTTTGTAATAGTTGTCTGTGAGGCCCCGAATTCTTGCAGGTGGTATAGCTAACCATTCGTCTTAGCAAAATGCTTCCAGGTCATGCAAAGTCTTTGGTCGTCTTGCATGAACCGCACGTTTGAGATCTCCCCAGAGTGGCTCGATGATATTAAGGTCAGGTGACTGTGATGGCCATTCCAGAACCTTCAGCTTTTTCTGCTGTAACCACTGGATGGTCAACTTGGCCTTAGGGGCCTTAGTGCTTAGGGTCATTGTTATGCTGGAAAGTCCAAGAGCGTCCCATGCGCAGATTTCGTGCAGAAGAATGCAAATTGTCTGCCAGTATTTTCTGATAATATACTGCATTCATTTTGCCATACATTTTCACAAGATTCCCCATGCCTTTAGTGCTCACACACCCCCAAAACATCAGTGATCCACCACCATGTTTCACAGTGGGGATTGTATTCCGTTCACTATAGGCCTTGTTCACCCCTCTCCAAACATAGCGCTTACGGTTGTGACCGTAAAGCTCTATTTTGGTCTCGTCACTCCAAATTACAGTGTGCCAGAAGTTGTGAGGTGTGTCAAGGTGTTGTCAGGCATATTGTAACCAGGCTTTTTTGTGGCATTGGTGCAGTAAAGGCTTCTTTCTGGCAACTCGACCGTGCAGCTCATTTTTGTTCGAGTATCGTCGTATTGTGCTCCTTGAAACAACCACACCGTCTTTTTCCAGAGCAGCCTGTATTTCTCCTGAGGTTACCTGTGGGTTTTTCTTTGTATCCCGAACAATTCTTCTGGCAGTTTTGGCTGAAATCTTTCTTGGTCTACCTGGCCTTGGCTTGGTATCAAGGGATCCCCGAATTTTCCACTTCTTAATAAGTGATTGAACAGTACTGACTGGTATTTGCAAGGCTTTGGGTATCTTTATATCCTTTTCCATCTTTATAAAGTTCCATTACCTTGTTACGCGGGTCTTTTGACAGTTCTTTTCTGCTCCCCATGGCTCAGTATCTAGCCTGCTCAGTGCATCCACGTGAGAGCTAACAAACTCATTGACTATTTATACACAGACAATAATTGCAATTTAATAAGCTACAGGTGTGGGAAATTCACCTTTAATTGCCATTTTCACCTTTGTGTGTCACCTTGTGTGTCTGTAACAAGACCAAACATTCAAGGGTATGCAAACTTTTGATCAGGGCCATTTGGGTGATTTCTGTTATCATCATGATTTAAAAAGGAGCCAAACAACTATGTGATAATAAATGGCGTCATATGATCACTATCCTTAAATAAAAAACAGTTTTTTGCATGATCAGTCATATTTTCAAAATCAGTGTCAAAATTTCACAATATCTGCCAAGGTATGCAAACTTATGAGCACGACTGTATGTCAGGTATGTGATGGTTATTGTTGAGTCAGGTTGTGAGGAGAGCAGTGGGCAGCATCCTGAAGTCTGCTTGTTCAGACACAACCAGGTTATTGTTTTACAGGTTCCATTCATCTGAAGAACCTCTTTCAGCTACCAGATCTGGAATGACCATGGAGAGTGAAAGATGGGGAGAGAGAGTGAAATGGAGAGAGAAGGATAGAGAGGGACAGATCGATGAAATGAATGAGATCCACTGTCTGAAATGAGCAGGCAGAACCAGTGAGTTAGGTTAACACAGAGATTACACAGTGTGTGATTGACTCCAGTGTATGGCAGATTACGGGAGGCGGGGCAAAGCATTTTCATTGCCTCGGTTGTCAACAGGATCCAGCACCACAGTGTCAAACAAGGAGAGAGCAGTGGCCAATGAGTTTTGCAATTGTGTGTGTTATAGAGAAAGAGGAGAGGATCTGGGAGAGAAAAATAGCTAAATGAATTGAGAAAGTGAGAACGAGGAGAGGGATGTTGTTTCTAAACAATGTGATGTGGAAGTGCAATCTCCAGTTATTGATGATATCATCCAGCTGTACTCAGAAAGAGGTCCCAGTGACCTTCTGTGATCTCAGTCATGGTTGCAGGATAGAGAGAGCCTGATAAGTTTGTCTCTCTCCCAATTTTAGGATTTCCAACACCAAAAAAAGTAATCAGTTATCTGACCCTCACTTATCTAATATTTCTTAGAACATGTCATCATTTCATTTCTTAATTTTTGACATATTCTTTGATATGAACATGGTGTTTTAATGATAGCAGGATGGGGCCATTTGCGATGAAGATGGTAGTAGAACTGAGCCAGTGGTCTCCTAGCTTCAAACTAAGAGGTGAAGTGTCAGATGTGCTGTTATGTTAGCACTGACAGAAATGTCTTTTTCACAGAGAGAGAGAGAACAGAGTGAGTGCAGACAGAGAGAGGAGATAGAGAACAGAGAGAAAGACTGCTAATATAAGACATGAGTGATCGCTAGACTATGGCTGTTTCCCAGTTCTGTGTTTCTCTGCTAATGGTCACCTGGAGAGAGGGCGGTGTGCATCTCTGTTAGAAAGTGTGTTCAATGGCAGATAGTGTCATAGTCGCTCAATAGTAGTCATATTTCAGTTACCACATTGTCACTTAAAACTGAAGTGTTGTCAAGATGCTTGAATCTACCAGAGAAGAGTTGAGTTGACTGTATAAAATCCATCCTGGCCTGTATCCGTTATGGCTTGGAGAGTGTGCTGAAGGAGAACAGCTTTTATACAGCCAGAGGGCAAAGTCAGCTGCAATTCTGTAATTATAAGAATATGGCTGTGCCTCCTAAGTAATTGTATGACAAACCAAGTCAGAATGTCAAATGCTAGATACTAGGCATGGTAAAGATACGGCAGGAAGATGAATCTGCATTGATCTGTGTTGTAGGACACAGAATATGCTTCTTGAATGGAACTCTTGCCTTGGTATGGAGCCCAGCGGGCCAGTCAAAGTGGGGCACTAAACTGGGGAATAGGGTGCAACTGGCAGAGGTGTGAAAACAAGTTCAGGATCGTTATTTCAGCATGTAGCTTGATTCTCTCTGGAGTCCACCCACACTAATGTAGTGAATATGTAATATTGATGTTGAAAATGAAACAAGTTCAACAATTCAATATATATGTTTCCTGTTGTACATTTTAATTTGTTCCAACTATGTGTTGTCAGTAATGTACACGTTTTTGAGTAAAGACTAAAAAAACATACTTCTTCGACATTTCGGAACAGGCTTAATTCCATATCTTCTTCATTTTTATTCTGAAAGTGATTCATTTAATGAACTCCTGTCAAGAAGCTCAGATTGGACTCACACAGATTAACTGTCAAATTCATTCTGAACTTTATATTACTTTAGAAACTTTGATTTGGGGCAAAAGAGGGATTTAAAGTCAACTCATGCTGTGAAATACTAATTATTTAATGAAATAGTCTGTGAAGTCCGCATGGCGTTCCAGGTTGTGTGTTCGATTTGACAGAGAAGGAATGAAGAGTCTTGGTTCCATAACTACTCCTTTCATTTCGCACCTCTGTTCCACCTCTCTTTTTTACACGCTGTCTTTTTCGTAGAGACACAACGAGAGACAGAAACAGACAGAGAGATAGAAATGAGTGACAGAGAGAGAAATAAGAGCCAAATACAGAGGGGCATTGGCTTTATTTTTAAAATGTACTTAACTAGTGTGTTCTCTCATTGTTCTACAGCCAAACGTCCAAAAGCAACTGAGAAAGTCTACTATCTAGGACCGAGAAATGTGCTGCAGTACACTTGCAATGTACTAGCGTTTGTGGACAGGAGACCCAGCGCTGGGTGTGGATGTATCTGTGGACAGACTGCTAGCGTCAGGCACTGTATTGGTTGTTGTGCTAAACATAGATATGTATGGTGCATGTGTTGTCTCCGCTGTGTCGCTGTTGCCTTGACAAAACCACGAGCAACCAAACCAAATAAATTATTTTTTGGCAGTCGTGCAAAAAAGTAACTAACTGAAAATCCATTCCCAGGTACAGTACAGAGCTTTCAGCAAGCTTAATATGTACTCACCAGTATGTTATACATACGCACCTTTAATACGTATTCAATCAATCAATCACATTTATTTATAAAGCCCTTTTTACATCAGCAGTTGTCACAAAGTGCTTTTACAAAACACCCGGCCTTAAACCCCAAGGAGCAAACAACAGTAGTGTTGAATTTCAGTGGCTAGGAAAAACTCCCTATTCACCCTTAATACATATACACCTTCAGATGTGTATTTGCTACACACTCTGGATAGAATAGATGTGGTCATCGAGACGCGGCCATAAAGAGGAGCGAGAAGCTTTCAGCAGGACTGTCTGGGTCCGTATGGTGATCAGGGTATTCAGACACTGAGTCTGGCTGGTCTTCAGGTTCACCTGGGGGAGAATCCATCATGTAGCCTGGGCATCTCCTGGGGACAAGGCCAGCCAGCCATACCACAGTACATAAAACCACATACCAGTGCTTCCCCTATTCCCTATGTAGTACACCACATTAGACCACAGGGATATTGAGATTTAATGTTCCATCGAGGAAATACAGGAGAGTACAGCTCTTAAGTGCCATACCACTTCCTTTACCATAGATCACCACACACACACACAAATTATATGGACCTGGTCATACTACAGTACTTAACCCTAACAGGTAATGCCTCAACTTGAAAGTAACCCCAAAATACTATGGCCTAGTGTACATTTGGTACCCATGATTACACATAACCACGGAACACACACACGCACACCAGCCCTTCATCTCAGGACCAAACAAAACCAGTTTATCTTCAACAAGCTTTTACCAGAGTGAGTATATAAACAAGCCCAAAAGACACACACACACACACGCAGACACACACACACACGCAGACACACACACACACATGCAGACACACACACACACACACACACACAAACACACACACGCAAACAAACTGTTGTCTAATTCCCCTCAGCAACTAGGATGGTGGGAGCGTGTGTATTTTTCCATTAATTAGAAAGGCGTTTTCTCATTAACAGGAGCCAGTGGCTCAAAAATGAGCTTTCTCTCTGACTGTGTCCCGCTCTCTCCTCTTGCTGGACTTTTCAGAGAGTATATTTATTCATATAAATTTATCCTACATCAATTTATCATAGTAGATTTGTTGTCTATTTTTTAATGACTGAGAGAAGTAGATTGTCTAATGACTGGGAGAGGTAGAATTTCAAATAACAACAGTGACAAAAAATGTAAATAGTCAATACTAATAAAAACATACGCAGAATGAATCTTGAGTGATATAAGCTATTAACAGTAAAAATGTCCAGATAATTCTGAGCATCCTCCAGCAGCCTTTCTTCCCAAAGCTTTGATCCGGAGCACACTGTTCCAGTAGTTTTGGTCTTTACCCAGGGGTTGTCTGGCAAACATCAGTTATGTCTTGATAATCTTATTTGAGAGCAGGTTTCTTTCTTCCTGACCTCCCATGTAGGCCAAGTTTGTACAATCTCTTTCTGACAGTTGACTCGTCCACTTCGACATTGAGAGACCTGTAGATCCCTTGATGTTATCCTGGGATTCTTAAAGACTTCTAAGAAAAACTTTCAGTCAGATCTTGGGCTGAACTTGGGTGGACGACCTGTCCTATGTAGACTGTGTAATGGTAATTCCATCGATTAGAACTGTTTAGGAAGTAGGTACAGCCTTACCCAAAAGGGCAGGCTGTCCCCCCACCTTTTCCCAGGGACTTAAGGACACTGTAGGCATCCTTTTCAACTAGGGGGATACACCATCTGGACAGAAGGAAAGAACAGATACACTGATGGTTTAAACAGATTGACAGATTGACGAAGAACCCAATGATCTACTGAAACCATTCAGTGATGACCATTAACAAATAACAGAGACCAGATGCCCCTTTCCAACATTCCTTTTCTTATCTAACCATTCTTATTTCTTATCTAACCATTTCATGAACCTTATACTTAAACTAGTAATTCCTTTACGCACTTATAGAATTTAAAATAGATCAGTTCAAGAAATTCCAGGACAACAGCCGTGTCTCTGGTGTTTTCTCCATTTGTAAATGTAAATATGTCAGAAAGTAGATGTACTTCAAATTTCTTGGAACTGGCTTTGTAACCTCTCCCAGACTGATAGGTTTCCAAAGTATTTTTTTTCTGAGGGCCTCAGATAGGTCTTTAGAACTTGGCATGATGTATTACCACATACTCATATGGTTACAGACCAAACCATACCAGGTTTCTAATCTTTATGTAATGATCAACCTTCTCAAGTTACTTGTTTTGGTGAACCTGATTATAATTGAATAATAATTAGCTGGAATATTCAAGTGTCCAGATATGTAAAGCATAAGACCACTGTCTAGGGGGTGTACTTACTTTTTCCACATGACTGTCTATATTAAATAAGTTGGTTTGTGCCTAAGCAGCAGGATGTGCGGGCAGAACTAGAGGTGTGGTACCACTGTGCCAGTCCATTTAGCAGACTAGACTTGCCCTCGCTGCCAGCCTGGTCTTTCACTAACTTAATGCCACAGCTGCCACTGTTTGAACAGAATAGCTTGCCTGGCTACCTCTGTAATGACTCCTCCATCTGGACTCATCTGTCCAGGTGGACACAACTGACATTAAGTCACGGTAAGCAACCGTCAGCTGGCATGAGAGTAACAGGTGATCTGGAGTGGAAATGGCCCTCTATTCTTATAGTGCACTAATATGACACCCTCTTTACTACAGTAGATAGTGCCCAGTACCCTATAACACACACTTTACTACAGTAGATAGTGCCCAGTACCCATGTTAAAAGGAGAGCAGCGTTTAGGGAAAAGGGTGTCGTTTGGAATAGATATATGCAGCTGTCAGCACCCTGTATTCAACACTCGCTGTACTCAACACTCCCTGTTCTCAACACACCCTGTACTCAACATTCCCTGTACTGAATAGGCATGTTTGCCCTGCCTTTCTCCGCATCTCCATCTTAGGTTTCCAGTGAAGTGACACAACCTTTGATAGGTGTCGTCAGAGAGACAGCTGGACTCATCGGAGAGACTGGAGGTCAATGGGAGACATTGTGTGTGTGTGTGTGTGTGTGTGTGTGTGTGTGTGAGAGAGAGAGAGAGAGAGAGTGTGAGAGGGAGGGATATGCCAAGGGTACAGAACTGGAAGGGAAGGCGTCCATGCATCCAACAGTTATTGTGAAGTTCACGGATGATGTGTCATTGTTTTGTTTGGAGGACTTTGCCAGTCTGTGTATTGTTTTTGACAAGCCCGGGAGTGCTTTTTTCCTTACTCCTTACAGAGATTTTACTTTCACTTCAAGGTTTGTTCATGTTCAGCAACATTGTTCATGTGCTGTATTTCAGGTTGAATTTTACATACCAGTTTCAGTCCATTTGCGTCAATAAAAATTCAAGTCTAAATATTTTTATAC